>JABFPJ010007002.1:0-10345 GCA_022817425.1 Gryon sp. ZL-2020 | reverse complement strand
AATTTCATATAACAACTAAAATATTCACGCAAAACACTTTAATACCGTATGAAGATCACTCTAATCAATAAAAATTTAATTAAATACGTTTCGCTCAATTGAATTAAATTTTATTTCACTTATCTACAAAATAAAATATAACGAAACAAATTCTGCTTGGTAATTTAATAAATGAAATTTGATTTAAGTAATCTTACAGAGTGACGACAAATCTTATAATATTTAAATTCTTCATTCAATATTCAAGTGAATAATTTGAGAAAGCAGTTAATCAGAATTAAAATTTTAAATAAGAAACGCAATTTGGGACGTTTAATACGAAAATTCATCAGCCATCATTGAAAACCGTCGACATTTAATTATAACAACTTAAAAATTTTGATTTTCCGTTGTTCACTTTAGAGTGTACAACGCGGTGAGGATTAAAAAGAAAAGAGCGGGAAAAAAAGGAAAATTAAAAAAAAGGAGAGCGCGTTAAATTATAAATGAAAAGTGCCCTTACTTCGTCAAAGAAATTCAAACACTCATTTCCGTACTTGCGCTCCGGATTTAAATTAATATTCATAAATCATAATTTTCTGTGAAAGGTTTAGAAATTCAGATGCTACACTCGGGGTGAGGTTCGTGCGCGCTGTTCTCTCAGTTTTAATCCAGTAACTTGACTTTTCGTATTAAACGACCGTGAAATTTACCTCTTCAATTTTTATAATAATGCAATATTTCATGAGTCTTACACTAAATTACTATATTACAGTTACAAAAAAAGGGAGATAATATTCAAGTTGCTACGCGTTGCAATGTGCAAATTCAAAACACTTTTTGTCGTGAAAGCAAAATTACTATTATTTATCATTTTTTTTAATTATTGGTTTAAAAAAAAAACCAATAATTAATAAAGTACAACAAAAGTATATTTACTTTTTTAAAAAAGTATATTTTATTGATTCTGCATATAAAATTCAGGTTTTTTTCATTTGTACGTGAGTTCAATTACTCAACCATTAACACTTTTTCAATTTAATAATTCACGAAATATTTTATTTACAAAATATTTTTTCCACTAAAGTGTTTTATCATTTCAAATATTAAAAAAATCCTTTATCACTTTATGTTTCAAATTTTAAACGAAAAAGACCGTGTCGATACTTAATATAGTTAATATACACATTAATATCTCCTTAAAAGTATCGATGACTTTTCATTAAAAATGATTTCAGGTTTCATTAGATGATAATCGTGATAAGATTTTTTTTGCTCATAAAAATAAAATAATCTTCATCATAAAATGCTATTACAGTTCATTATAAAATTGCCATTTTTGATAAAAGTTTGATAAAAGGCGTTTTTAAAGTCGCGAGCCCTTGCCTCGGCATTATTTCAACAGTAATGATACCTCGTAGTTATTAGACGCCTTGCAATTGGCTTTATTAGCTCAATCCTGTATACACGGGACGATTCAAAGATGATGATAACCATGTTATCTGCGCGATATGAGGTCTAAGAAGCCCCCCTGCGGGATTTAATCCAGTTATCGAGGCATCCCGTTACCCACGCTGCCCACTCCGGTTTCTTCGACCACGTGAAAATCCCATTAAGGAAACCGTTGCAGATAAGTTGCCACAATCGACAAAGCCGCGCTACATTTGGATTAGCCATTATTGCAACCAATTCGGTTCTTTTTGTAGATATAAAAAGACAAAAAGAAACATAATTAAAGAACAGAGAACAAGGGGAAATGAATATTTACAAAGCCCACACTAAGTCGAGAAAAAGTTTTCAGCACTTCTGACAGGAAAAATAAATAAATTCATTGATTCGCACCAGGAAATTGAAGAAGTTAAAGTGAAAATCAATATTATTTTATTGTCTGTGCAGAGATTTTTTTTGTTTCGTTTTTGGTTCAACAAATTATTACACAAGTTTTTGTTGTTGGAACGATATTTTCCTTTCTTATTTTTTCCTATGCTTTGTTTAAGTAAGTTTAATCGTTGTAATTAAAATTTAAATTTTTGAAATACATTTATATGTTTGAAATTTATTTCAAATTTTGAAGGCAGTTTTAATGTATATTCGACGAAATTGTGTATTCAAAATATGCATAGCAGAATACAAATTCCAGGTCAAAAAAATATTTCTAAATCTGTATCATGTGACAGTTGCATGCAGATGTTATTCTGAATAAGAATGTATAAATACAAGTATGAACTATTTTTTTCAATGATTCGCACAAATAAGGCGGGATCTTTTTTTATAGAACTTATATAATATTTTGATATATCATGATATATCAAAATATTAAAATGCATTTCGTCTCGATAAATCTGACATGACTTTAATTTACAAAATAAGTATCTTCATTTCTGTTCTTTGACCATAAATCTTAACTTATTAATAAATAAAAATGTTATTCAAAAATACAAATCCGTAACTAAACGCTGTTTGATATAAAGCCAACGTTTATAATTAACATGTTATTTTGATATGAAACTCGATAATAATTGTAATTACATCTAAGACTCACATCCCATCCATCAATCACTCCTAAGATATAAACGAATTAAAATTGCAAACACAAATTCCTCTCAAATATTATATGCTTCCAATATATTATTAAAATAAATGGAAATAATAAATCATAAATGGGACATAAAATCTAAATAACACACTCAACTATATAGTATAATTTATTAATAATATTAACATTGGAGTAAAGCAATGCATGAAACACAACTCGTCGGGGAATATAGCCAATAGCAAACACTGCATTCTTCGTTTATGTTATGCTATTAATCATTTTCTTTCTATTGCTATTTAGTTCTATTGCACTTTTGTCATATTTTATTTATATGCACATCGAAAATTGACTATTATTTTGTAATCACAATTTTTTGTTGCAATTGACAGAGCTTGGGTTCATATAATTACTTCAAGGCGGGGCCTTAATTTGACTTTGAAGTCAGAAATTATTTATGAATAGATATTATAACGTCCACTAAACCTTGTCATTGTTTGATTTGAAAACAAAACGCCGTCATATTTATTCATTAACTTACGTTTTTATAATCTAATGCAATGAAAAAGCACAATTCTTTATGATAATTTTTATCTTTTCACATAGATTTTAAAATGAAAAGAAAAAAACTATTCAATGTCTATGTTGAAGATAGTGTCAATCTTCTAAGCAAAGTCAATAACACAGACAATGTTTATCATGACAATACTTGCGACTAATACTCAACAGAGAGAGAAAGATTGGCAATTCAAGACACGCCGCCCATGCGATTACTTTTATCACGATCATCAATATAGTCATTCTTTGATCTTGTTTGCGTCGTGGAATTCTCATTCAAAGGCGTTTATGAGACGCTCGATGCTCAATTGTAACGAACCGTCAGATCCTTATTACGCTTAAAATAAAGCGCATTTGCACAATCGACTCACGCAAAAGTCATCAACATTTATACTATGATCATTTCAGGTTTAATTAGATTTCAAATTATGATAGTCAATGTGTAAAAATGTAGCTATATTTCTGTATTGTAACAAAAAAAGTATGATTTTTCCAATATATATGTGCAATTATTGCTGAATTAATTATCTCGCCCAAGAGCCTAAAAGACTGAAATTAACGTCGTTGAATGCGCCGGGTGAATTGCTGGACAAATTGTGCCATCAACTATTACGTATAATGTCATACGCGGCTTTTAATAACGTATGAAAGATAATGGGTGGGCCGATAAAATTATATTTGATGCACAGACCACGCGTGATTCGAAAGATCAATTTTTTTCTCTCATAATTGTTTTAATTACTCTGTCATTCTATACTGAAAAAAATTCATAGTTAGTTTCACTAGCTGGATAGTTGTTTTAACCACATAATTAAAAATTATAGATATTCAACGAAATAAAGATCAATTTTTGTCTCGTAATTATTGTAATAATTATTGTAATTACTCTGTCATACTGCACTGAACAAAATGCATAGTCATTTTTACTGGCTGGATAGTCGTTTTGACTACATAGTTAAAATGTATAGATATTCAAATATGAAGAAGAACTAAGGTGTAGTATAAAACGGAGATTGAAAATTGCATAGCAATGTATCAATTGAGTTTCTCGTCATCGAACAATTCAAGTGTTTTAAATATGCGCGTCACGAGTCGGAAAAAGGAGGAAAAAATGAAGAAAAAAAAGTAGGAAAGGAAAAAAAGCTCAGCTTATGCAAATCCTTGCTTCATAAGCGTTCAATGGTGTCGACGGAAGTTCAACGTCGGCTCATTGTAAGTCCCGATTGCGTCGTGATAGTCGCTCAAAGTCGCTGCAATTTCCTCGTTAAGTCAAAGCCTACGCCTGCTGCGATAGAGATAAACGAAGTTGATGGCATTGCCTCGCACCGAACGAACGCTTAGCCAATTTAAGGCCAATCTGCATAGCCGTTACGTTAGTGTTCGTGTTTATATATATGTATATATATATATATACATAGATATATATATCATAGAGTAATTTTGACTTCACGAAGATGCACGTCAATTGAAACCTGTCGACTAAAGTCACGAGTTGAAGATGCGAAGAATCTCTTCAAATAACCGGAGACGAATGTTTTCAATGATTTATTCGCGAAGCCTAGAAGTTTGCTAACGTGATCGGTATGATGCTACTGGCAAACATCCGAACAGAAGTACCGTCAACTTTCACTTGAATCAACATCCGAGTAAAGTTCTCGGAAAAATGAGGTTTTTCCGAGGAAATTAATAAAACTTGATAGGTCCTAGTAAATTCATCTAAATACTTTTGTATAATCTACATTGAGAAAAAAAGACAATTTTAAAACTCTTTAAATCTCTCTTTACATATCAAAATTGAAAATTTAAAAAGTCAAAATTCAAAAAATAGAAAATTTTTATTTTTATATGCGTTATAAATTATTTTTAAAATGTGTTAAAAGACGTGGTAGGATATATTTATCAACGCCAAAAATGTAGTAATAAATTACATTTATATTATTATTTTGTGAAAAAGTGTACATTGCAATGTTGGAGTGAAAATTGGCGCGGTGTTATACAACAATTTGTCACTGGCGATATCATCAGCACTCATAATGCACTGATATTACTGACTAACAAAGTTCAAAGTATCATATAACTTTGTTAGTAAAATAGATGTATTTAATTCTACTGAGCAATTCGTACACGCTACATCGCTCATAAATTAACTAAAGTACATTAACACTGCATTAAAACTGACGTATTTATTCAAAACAGCAATTTTAATATCAAAATGTAAATGTATTATACAAATTAATTTCAATTGAAGAAATTAAGGCAATTTAATATAATAACTTCTGTCGGAAAAATGCAACCACAATTACCTCAATGTTTCGAATTTTTATTTCAATTGGTTGATTTAATTTGCGTAACATAAACCACCCGGAAATAAGTGTATGTTTTTAATTACCAAAAATTGAATTCTCATTTAAAATTGATTGTATCTTTAAGAAAGAAATATAAGTTGTTTCTTAGTGTAGTTGAATATATTGACATAATGGCATATTTTAATTGTGTATTTGTGGTATATTGGCATATAATCAAAGTATCACATTGTCTGTCAATTTTTTAAATTCACATTTTACTTCCAATAAATTTGAGAATTCCACAAAACACTTCCATTACATGTCAAATTAATAGTAACTGAACTGATGAAATATGATTTTTGTCATTTTATATATTTTTGACGTAGATAGAGAATAACGTGGATGATTAGTTACATTTTTCGATAATCCTACAATAAATAGCCTTTTTATGCTGAAGCTGTTATTAAGCATTCTATTGATATCAATTTCCCGACTAGTAATTCGTCGTTTTTTAAATAGAAAATGTCAAAATATAAATGGAAATTCAGTTTTAATTTACAGTTGTCAATTTAGATTGATTGATCATTAAATATATTTTAAATTGGATAATTAAATTTAATCTGCTTTGAAATGTGTTGTTGTTTTCCGGTAGGGCATTTAAATTTATGTTTTGTAACTTAATAATATTTAACATAGTTAAAAAATGTACTAAATTAATTACAATTTTATATATTGACTTGAATATCTCTGTTTTACACTTTAATATCAATAAAAAAATAAAACAAATAAAAAAATACAAAAGTTAGAAGCAAACGAAAATCAAATTATAACTTTTGATTTAACTTTTTTTAGTGTTCAGTCAAAATGTGTATAAAATTTTAAAATAAATACATATAAAAAATGTACAATGTAATTAATTATTAATCTTAAAGAATAAATGATAATTTTTTTATAAATATAAAGAAATAACTTATATTTAAAAGCAAAAAAGGTCTTTTATCATAAATTTAATTAAAGCTATATCTGTAACTTCGCAAGAATGTTTCTTACGTAATATGTTGAATAAAAATAATTTTCATTGGATTTTTACATTCGTGTAAAAAGGCAAATTGAAAAAAGAATAATACATATATTTGAATGAATGAGTAACATTTGAAATATTCCAAACATGCTTTTTCATGTCAAATTCAATGTATTCGAATATTTTAAAGATTTTGCAATCATTTATTTAAATACAATATGATGACATTCATTGAAAAATAAGCTAAGCAAATTAATGATTTAATATATCATTAAAAAGAAAAATTAGACAATTAAAATAATTGATACTGACAAGAAATATCAAAATAATTTACTTTTTTAATCAAATAAATAAATAAATTGCTAAAATTAGGTTGAACATCGAATTGGAAGCAATGCAAGCTTTCAATATTGCTTAGCTTCTATTTTCAATGCATGATGTGAGTGACCTGTTATTCTGAATAGTTGATGTATTTGTGCTTACATTAAATTTTGCTTTACAATAAAACTATGAAAAATGTCGTAAAGCTAATATTCCATTGAGAATGGAATATTAAAATACTTTAATTAATTGAAAAAGCAAGTGCATCACAAGAGTTTTAATTTGAACATTCAAATAATTAAGTGAAAATTTTAATGAGGTAACGTTTTCATATCAAAAGTATTCGAAAGACAATATTTATTTGTAATTAATTAAAATGTTATTTTAAGTTTGAAGTTTATCGAGTTGTGTCAAACGAATGAAATTTTTTGTTTAATTTCCCTTTTCTTTTATTGACTTATTTATTCTAATGTATTTTTTTAACGTATTCATTTAAGGTACGTTGCCACATACATAAACATTTCCCAATCAGGCGATGCAGCGGCATAAACAAATATAATCCTTGCAGGTTGTTAAAATAAATAAACACTTTAAGAAGCTCTTTTAGAAAATAGCTTTCAAAGTGCATTGTCATCAAGAATTTCGCCGATCCTGCTAAATTTTACATTTTACATGTATAATTGAATTCTAAATGCGAGATTAGATGGTAAACAGGAAAATTTAATTTACTTTATTATGTTGTTATTTAATATTTATGAAGTAATATTACTTATGATTTTATAAATATTATATGTCTTAATTTTTGTCTTAATTTATTAACTATATACATTTACTAATATATAACATTGATTGAAAATGTTTGTTTGTTTGTTTATATATCTTTTACGTAAAATCTGCCGAATCGATTTCAACCAAATTTTGCTGGAATACAAAGCTTTAGGCCTCTAAAGTCTCGTAGGTCATAGAATTTTATTATACGTACACTCGATTTAAAAAAAAATTGTTTTAGCTGTCATAGGGATGTCATAGCAATGTCATAGAGATATAATTTATAATAAATTAATTATAAGTTTTTTGATTATATCTAAAAGTAAATTATAATCCTCCTTAATTTAGATTACCTTTTTTATAAATTAAAATATTAATGTTTAATTATAACCATTTTTGACATTCTATTTTTTTCTTACATTTTTGGTAACAAAAGTAGAAATTTCAACTTTTAGTTATTTTTGTGTTAAATTTAGAAAACGAACAATCTGAGTACTAAAATAACACTTTTTTATAATTGCTAATATTATACTTAGAAAAAGTATTCAGTGACAAAAATGTATGCAGGAACAACAAGTCTCTTACACAGGCATAGTTTACTCATTGTGAAGCGTCCTGTTAATCCTTCTTTTTATTTCATAAACAATAGATGTGCTGAGTAGAGTTGACAAGCTCCACAAAAAGAAAAAACCTAAACAGAGAAATTAAAAAAGACTGGAAAAAGTAGAAAATCATTTCAAGTTTTATTTTGCACTTAATTGTAAATATAAATGGAAATTGTTCTCGTTACAAAAACGACCGCGAGTAGTAATTAAAAACGTTTTTCCTTTCTATTCATTTTTTATATGAGTATCAAATTGAATCATATCTCATAATAAGTTGCTTAAATACAAAAAAATGTTATTCAAAAGCAATTTTTTACAATATTTTTTTTTATTTTGTGTTTCAGTTTTTTCATAAAAAAAATAATAATATAATAGTAAAATTTGCGAAAAAAAATTTTACGGTTCAAATTTTTTTGCGGTTAAAAACGCGAAGATAATAATATAATTTTGTAAAATATCATAAATAATTTATTTTGTAGAAGAGAGGTGAGAATCTTTTTTATTCTGCATAAAAACGAGCAGCAATTTGAACTAAAACAACCAGGTCATTTTATTCAGCGTGTTCATACACTATATAGCTGCTACAAAATGTCTCGACATTAATCTCTTACGTACTGCCAAGGCACATGGTTAGGAGACTGCCGCCAAAGTGTTGCTGATGATTTAGCCTCACCAGGCGTCTATTCGAAATATTATGTAATTTACACTGCATCGTAGTATCATGAAATAACATAAGCTAAATATATAATTATTACAATGTTTCAGCATTACAATTATAAATGTTGTTTTATCAGCAATTTGATAAGCAAAATAAAACAAAATGCAAAACTAATTTCCTTTATATAATTTATTCCTACTAAATTCTGTAAATTATAAAACCGTAAAATAATCTTTTCATACATTTAATTTATCAGATTTTAAGTTTTATTTTGCAAATGATGAGATTATACATTATTTCAATTAAATTTTATATTAAATTTAACCACAAATGTTAGTTAAATACAATTTTTAATTAAAAATATAGAATTAATAAATCCGTATAGGAAATGTATTAAATAAATCGAAACGAGTTTAAGGCGACACACAAATATCAGGACGAGCGGAAAGTATGTCGAAGATTGCAAGTTGCGGATCTTTCTCGAAATCGCCCACTCGTTAAGATTGCTTCAATAAGAAGCATTTTAATTGGCATCGGAGCACTGCTTTATTTATACCACAAGTTTACATTTCGAGCACGCTTGCTATACAAAGGGGGAACCCGCTTGAATCAGCAGTGGCGAATGCCCTTTTACGGCAAGAAATCGCCTATGGCTGAATGGAACATAGCATTGCCAATTCTGTGTAGACAAAGTGAACCACCACAATAGAGCTTTTCTTCATGAAAACTGCTCATCCAGTATTAACAGTCGATTTATATTGATATAACAAAAAAATGATCGTTTTTAAGAAAAGTAGCGAATCAATTATTATACATTATTTATTTAGTCACAATTATACTTTTTCAATGTTCTATCATTTTTCAACTCATTTTATGCTGTTTTCTATGTATTTATTTCAATGATATGATACAATTAAAGAATGTTTTCCAGTTTAACAAAAACATTTTAGTAAAAGTACTGTTTTAAAATAAAACATTTCGGTTTAGTTTCTTTTTTTTTGTTGGATTAACTTATGATAATACCTAAGAACTAATTTGTATGGAGCAAATGTGACTTCTAAAATCGGTAGATCGAAGCGGTGTTAAACATGCTTTGTTTTCCCTTCGGGTAAATTCGCTTTTTTTCTTCTTTTTTATTTTTAGTTCCTTTCGTCGACTTTGAATAACACGTTCACTTTCAAAACGTGCGCTTTCGCGTAACTTAATAGGTAAGAAACGTGAAACTGAATTAATTGAATGGATTGAACTTTTCAAGAAAGGGAAAAATAGAGATCAAAATAATTATTACGTATTACGTTAAATTATTACGTGACAAGTAAAAATTTGTTACATTTTTGTGTATCTGAGTGCAGATTATGTCCGAAGTTATAATACAAGTCGTAAATGCACGGCACAAATTTCAGATTTTATCTCAAATTCTTATGCTATCAATCTTGCGTCGAGTTAAATAGATAAAATGCAATGTTTACTTAGTAGTATTGGCGATAAATACATTTCTCTTTTTTCCTTCAATTTTTTTTTCTTTTTTTTTTTTTTTTTGAAATACAAATTTATCAACATAACAATAAATCAAGTATAATCTATGAAAGTGTGCTTTAACATTGGAAGTTTATTTCA
>JABFPJ010007001.1:0-10345 GCA_022817425.1 Gryon sp. ZL-2020 | reverse complement strand
TACAAAAATTAATTTCTTCTATTAGAAGAAATTAGAATTTATTAGAAATTAGAAGAAACACAAACCATGTTTTATTACTTCTAAAAGCAATGGACTTTGATTGAAACAGTACTTGTACCATTGCAATTTTGAATTGCACATGCGTAAAGGTTACATCGACTGCCTAAAGTTAGTTCCCTGTTAAAAAAAACTATTAGAAACTAATAGGACCGTTTCTATAAGTATCTAATCATATATGAATTTTGACCATCTATTAGTAATTTCACATTTATTCAGTAGTCATTAATGGAATATCCACATGAAAATGATTTTTGTATATTTTCTAATAACAGTATTAATAGAAATTATACAAATTCTCTTCTATGTGGAAATTCCCATAAGGACTAATGAACGAATTGGGATTTGCTAATAGAAGATGAAAATTCATACATGAAAAATAAATGTAATGATAGTTCATTTTAACAACACTCTCTGATTCTAGTTTAAACAATTTTTTTATATTTCATCTAATGATGCATGGTTTATTAATCAATAACATATTTTCATTTTATCAAAAATTGTAATAAATACGTTTATACATTGTCCCATAAAAAATTTAAATTATTATACTTTTTTTTAATTTTAGGTGAAGTTTTAGCAGCCAATGACGCTTTAAGTCAGGTGGTTGAAAAGTATGCCAGAATAGTTATTCTGGGTCGAAATAAGAGTCAACAAAAGAGCAATGCAATGAATGGTCCATCGTTGTTAGATTTTTCAAATTCCGTTGATGTGACTTCAACTCCTGCTGTTTCTGACTTAAGCTTAATCACTGACGAAAATAAGGCCAATAGCACGATGGAAGTGGAAACAACTTGTGCAAATAACACGAAGTCTGATATGGAAGTTTTACAAGACATTTTTACGTCAATAGGACATTCTAATTCTTCTTCATCCGTACCTGATTCACCACTTTTGATAAGCGATGTTGATATCATGCAACCGTCAATTGTATCAACTGCTAAAAGTTAGTATTTAATCACATTAAACGATTTAATTTTTTTAATTGTTTATATATAATTCTATGTATACTTTACGACGTTCGCTTATCAAAGGATTAATACGAATTAATTATTTCAGTTGAGCCTGTCAACATTACTCCACCAATTGATAGTAAAACAAAAGCATTGGAAGAATTGAATGAACTTGGTGAAATACTTCTAAAAGAAACCCTGTCTTCCTCATCTCTCAATGGATTTCCGGATAAAAAGTATATCAATAACCAAAATGATTCTCTAATACAACATACATTTCAATTAATCACGGATACTAATCTGCTTGTTTTTCTCTTTTTTAAGTAAAAATTCAACTCGAGTACCTATGAATAGTGCGAAAAAGTCTTTCGATACATTATTACAAGAAAATAGTAATACATCGTCCGATGGATGTAAAAGTTTATCAACTTCAGATAAATGGACGAACGATGAATCTTACAATGACTTAAAAAAGCAAATAGAACAGTTGAAATTCGGCAGTCAATCAAAAAGTCAAAGTAACATAAGTAGTCAAGATGTGATAAAAAATCATGAATCAGATACAAACAAAAGATGGTCTTCATCTAATGACTGCATTCAAGACAAGTCTGTCGAAAGTATTGTAAAGAAGCAAAAAATTGCATCATTGGAACAATCAAATGTAATTAATCAACCAAACTGCAATACCACAAAATGTCTGAATAATGAAAACACCCAAAACGACGAGAACGATGATCCCTTAATATCCATTGGAAATGAGACGGAAATTAAATCACTTGCTGATATTCACGTGACGCTAGAAAATATTAAACCTGGTATTACTTTTTTTGAAAGGATGTTTAATTGTATTACAATGAAATAAAATAATAATTGGTTGTTATATTTTATGTTACAGGTACCATTCCGCCATTGACTGTAATAGAAGAAAAAAATGGTATAACTGTAGTCTTACACTTTGCAGCAGATAGTCCTAGACCAGATGTATCAGTAATCGTTGTAACGACAATGAGTAAAAATAGCCAAGCACTTAGTAATTACTTATTTCAAGCAGTTGTTCCCAAGGTTAGAAACATTACTATTATAATTAATAGTGATTACTATTGAAATGGATTAATATATTTCTTTCGTAAATTTTGTAGACTTGCAAATGCAGACTTCAGCCACCATCTGGGACAGAATTACCCGCACACAATCCATTTTTACCTCCATCTGCTATCACACAAATCATGTTAATCGCTAATCCTCTTAAGGTAATGGAATCAAAGGTTATAGAAATAGAAATAATAAAAAAAAATAATGTAAAATGAGTACCATTGTTATATTTTTCAGGAATCATTGTCTCTGAAATTCATGTTAAGCTACACAATGGACGATGAAACGATTACCGAGATGGGAGAAGTAGATCAGTTGCCTATCGTGTGAAATTCAGACAAAAAAATATAAACAAATTACATCATTTAAATATAACTCGACAAAATGTTGCTGTTATTTATGAAACAGTGGAAAATTAAAGCAATGAAATTTAAGATTTAAGATTAACACAAACAATGATGAAAACTGAAACTTATGATTTAAATAAATTTTAATAAATACGAAAAACAAAGTCCTCATAGAAATGATGTGCAAATTTGAATTTAATCAAACGAGGCAAAAATTTATCTGGTCAAAGTGATTGTTGAAATGATGATAAAATACTTCTAAAATATACTGTTTAAATTAACTCATTTGACAGTATTTGGCATAAGTTGTAAATGGTTGTTGGGTATGCGCCGTGCTATGTGAATGCCAAAGATGTTATTACAGTCAAACGTACTTGAATGATTAACTGTTGCTTTTATTGTCTAGTAATTTTACTTAAAATATGATTGCGTCCTTCGTCGAAGATTATTCTTTCGAGCACGCAATATACATATACAAATAAAATAATATATATAAATATATATATTTACAAAATAAAGATGCAAATAAAATTTAATAAATTAAGAAAGAATCATTGCATCATTTTTTGGTTCCTTTTCTATTCATTCTATAAGTTTTAACTTAATTCAATTTTAAAATTAAACGTTACATTATATTTAAATTATTCATTCAGTCGCCATTATGTAAAGTGAATTTTGATTTCATCGATGCACATAATAGCAAAAATATACCCATTTTTGCGTCGAATGTTTGGTATTTAGTAGAAATGTTTAAAATAATAGTGAATAATAATTGATTTGTAATAAATAATAAGTACCTATTAATGAATAATACAAACATAATTTGTTTTGAATAAGTTCCTTTATCATTTTAGTTATTGGGAGCATCTCGAAATGCAAGTGCAGTTACAGCTTTTTGATGACCTTGATATTCTCTTTCGACTTTTCCCGATGATATATTCCATAATCTAGCAAGTCCATCTGAAGCAGCTGAAAATGTATGCAACATAAGTAACTGAATGTTAAATTATACTTATTTTTCATAAATAGATACACGTATTTCAATCATTTCATTTCAACCTGTAAAGACGTATTGAGAATCATTCGTAAATACTGAATCCCAAACCCAACGTTTTCCCTCGTGTTGTAATGTTTGCACTTCCGAAAAATCCGATGTTTTCCAAATCTTACAAGTTTGATCGGCCGATGTTGTTGCTAATAACCTAAATAAATGCAAAGAAGTTTATACATTTGAATCTCATAGACCTAAAAGTTGAACATAAACTACAGATTTTGTTGTATCAGACTTACGTTGAATCAGGACTGAATCTGCATCGAAGTGCATATCTTTTATGTGCCTCGAATTTATGTTGCAGTGAAATTTTTGTATATTCATCACCAATTCCTCCTGTAAGATTCCAGATGAAACAATTACCTTTATTCGTCACAGTGGCCATACTTGTACCATCAGCATTAATACACAGGCCCTGTATTGATGCTTCTGTTTCAGGAGTCTAATAAACACATTATTATCTTTTAAATGTCCACTTTTAAGAAATTTTCTTTTTTTAATTATTTATTACACATGTGATTAAATTCAACTTACTGCAAGTATTTCATTAAAATCTGACCGCAAGTCCCATATATGTATATTGCCATTTTGATCCCCAATGAAAAGTTCCGCTTGATTAGGATGTAACATCAAGCAATTAACTGCCGATGGAATTTGAAACAATCTTTGAACTGTGCTGGTTCTGTATAAAGACTTAATTAATTTCACTTATTCAACATTACGAATTATTACGTTAATTGCAATTCAATATACCTCATATCCCAAATTCTCGCAAAACAATCATCTCCGCCGGAATACATCCACTTTCCGTCTTCCTACAAAATGTGCAATATAATTAAAATTTATATAAAATACATATTAATTATATTTATTGTCAGTTAATTAATTAATGAATTATATGCATTTTTACTTGAAATCCAACTCCTGTAATATTTTTTAACACTCCCTCATAAGTGACCACTGGATTTGCTGTGTTAGTTGTAGTGAGATCGTACATGCGGATATATTGATATCCTGCCGCAGCTAACAGATATCTGTCAGGTGTAATTTCCAATGCATTAACTTGCTGAAACATTTTGTGTACATTTGTTTTATTTAATAAAATATATTGAGTGTTAAAAAAATATATATATATATATATCGTTTAAGAAATGATTATTAAAAACATACACAAATTGACTCACCGAATCTGCATGATGACAAATATGTTGACAAATTCCCGTACTAGCCTGCCATATCTTAATTGAGTGATCGTAACCAGCGGTAGCAAAAATTACTTGCTCCGTATTTGGTGTTGCTTCGACTGTCATTTCTACGAAAAAAAATTATCAAGTAAACATTTAATTAATTATTGTTATGCGTTATTTTTATATATAACCTATTTTACTTATTATTAATAAATAAAAACTAATTATAAAATGTATGATTACTTATTTAGTAAATGTAATAATTAGTTAATTATATATTTGTATTCAGTTCAATTAACTAATATATAATATAATTAACAAATTAAGAAACAAGTGAAAATAGTTACGTACTATTGTTTACATTTAAGACTTCGATATTTGAGCTAACTTGTCACATTATTTAGGTTTAGTTCTGAAGTTAGCAACTTTTCTTTCATCGCTTACAATGAAAAATCCGTTAATTCATTTGTTACCATTGCACTCATTTGTCGTCTTTTTCTATTTAAAAACTTTATTCATCATTACAGTAACCTTCATTAATTATTTATCATGAAATAAATTAATTATTACTTAACAATGCATTAAAAATGATTTGGAACTTTGACTGTCTTTAATTGTTAGTTATTTCATTAAATCGTTTTAAAATATTTGCTGTTGTATAGTATTGTTTGTATTTCTAAACGTACGTCTAACAAAGTGAATATCCAGGTTGCGTTCAGAATTACACATTTAAAAACCTTTTGTCTAATATTGTTGTAAAATACGTGTAGACGGCGCTGCTTCAGACTATTTAAGTCGGCCATTGTTAAGATGACCGTTATTCTTTTGTGAGGTCTTGAACGCTATGGAATGAAGAATCCGGCTTCGAGTTTAAACGTTGCTTCATTTATATTCTTTTTAAACAATGGATATAAAGTATAAAATTTATATTATCTCTTTTGTACGACATAAGGAAGAAATAATACAGCTGCATTGGTAAGTATGATTTTAAGTATAATTTTTAAACATAAAAACATGTTAACGGCATTTTCAAACCCAGCCACGTTGTTGAAAAAGTTTGTCAAGGTTAATACGACACATTATGTTATAATTATGTTTAATATATTCAAAGTTAATATTTCGTCATTCAATTAATATTTTTTTTTCAAATATTTCGATTAATTTGGAAAAGACGGTTATTGTGATATAAGTATTGTGTAAATTGGAATTTATTGAAAAAGCCGGCACGCTTTTATCCCGCAACGCCATTTTCGATTTCGGACGACGAAATAATTTTGTGAATATAGTCGAATCATGTAATTACAATAAATCAACTATTAAATATATTATATCTATATCATTTATAATATAATGACTTTGTTAATACATGAATAATTTATTAAAATATAATTAATTGAACAACTTTTAAAATGTTAACATTAATTTTAAAATATGTAAGTTTTCATTTAGACAATTTTCAATAATTATTATTTCTATAAATTTTAGAGATTTAATATGTATTGAAATATGATAAAATTGCCGTTATAATAAACTGAAAATATACAATGAACATTTAAAGTGTAGCTATATTTCTATTTTTGTTTAGCAGTTTAGTTACATTTGTAACAATTTTAAATAATTTAATCTAACATTTAAATTTTACTTTAAATATATGAATTGAAATAAAAGTATAAATCCATATTAGAAACGATATTTTGAAATCGAGAAATATAGAAATTTGAATGTTTCATAAATAAAAACAAAAACACTTAATTCTTGTTTTGTTTGCGTGTTTATACCGGTTAATCTTTCTCTTATCTGAGTTATTGCTTTCGATACTAGTTTAAAATGAATTTAAAAAATAATTCCGTGATATTTAACAGGAGCTGTATAAATTGAGAGAATTACATGATGCTCAACTTCGCAAAACACTTCTATCTATACCAGCAATGAATATTCAGCTTACTGATGCAGCTATTAAGTTCCTGAATTTCTCATTACTGATGATAAGTTCCGGTATTACTGGGTTTCCGTTGTTATGTTGCAGCCTAGATGGTAAATAAAAATCTGAAACAAATTAAAAAGAAAAATATTAATATATTATTCATAATCATTTATATTAATTATATTATAATTTGCATTCATATTTAATATTTATAACATTTTTTATTTACCACACAGATATACGAGTTCTTGGAGTCTTTCGTTCATCTGGAGGCCATATCTCAACCACTGGGTCACAATCAAAAGGACGTATATCAGCGACGACCTTCATTGATGTCATCTCTTTCTGCAATGACTGAATCAAACGACTATTGACTAAAAGTGGAATTTATTCTGAAATTATCTGTCAAATTTGTAGGATGGATATCTCTTCTTAGATAGCAACACGTACATAAAAAGTTGTTGCTAAAGTATCCGTCATACGTGGATACACCTTGCCGACGTCGAATTATTTCGGCGTCATATCAAATACGCTTCTTTCTTTCGTATAATATACTGCTATACGAAACAATCTTTCGATGACTTTCTGGCTATTAAGCCAAAATGTCGGTTCTATACATTTAGCTCAAGTCTTTGTTCAATAATCCAAAGATTCATAGAACAAAGTATAGATTTTCTTGCTGAGGGAAATCTTTCTTTTTGGAGCTTTCTTCCTTTTCTCAAGTTCCTTCTGGTTTTAAGGTCTGATAACATTACAAAAATTTAGGTGACCACACAATTTTTGCCCCTGAAAATTGTATATACATGTGATATATTACAATTCCTGAAGCTTACATAGCATCCTATTCTCGCAATAGTATGAAAGAATACTTTCATACTATTCATGGTTTTTTGTCAACTTAAATTAATATGATTGACAAAAGATTAAAATCCTAAATGTGGAGAATTAGATATTATACTATCCACAGAATATTTTAGCTAACTTTTCTAAAATTCATTATTTTATGATGAATTTAGGTGACCACTTATATATTTCCCCAATTTAATATTTTCAAATTCATAATTTTATGATGAATTTAGGTGACCACAATAAAATCTCCCAAAAATGTATTACATATTAAAATACATCATTTTATAACGAATTTAGGTGACCACTTTTTATTCCCCAAAAAAACTTTTCTTCGAAATTCATATTTTTATAATGAGTTTAGGTGACCACATTTTATTCTCCCAAAAAATTGTTCAAAATTCATAATTTTATAATGAATTTAGGTGACCACATTTTATCCCCCCAAAGAAAAAATTTGCTCAGAATTCATAATTTTGTGATGAATTTAGGTGACCACATTTTATTTCCCCAAAGATAATTTGTCTAAGAATTCATAATTTTATAATGAATTTAGGTGACCACATTTAATTCTCCCAAAGATAATTTGTCTAAGAATTCATAATTTTATAATGAATTTAGGTGACCACATTTAATTCCCCCAAAAATAGTTTTTCAAAGAATTCATGATTTTATAATGAATATAATAATAATAATAATAATAATAAAGATAATTTTTCTAAGAATTTGGTTAAAGGTAACTTGCTCATTTCATCTTGTTTTAAAGATACTAGCTCTGTCAGTAATTGACCTGCAGCAGGGTACGTAGCCCATAATGGTTTTGAGTACATCATGCCATAATTCATAATTTTATAGTGAATTTAGGTGACCACATCAAATTCCCCCAAACATAATTTTTCTAAGAATTTGGTTAAAGTTAATTTGCTCATTTCATCTTGTTTTAAAGATACTAGCTCCGTCAGTAATTGACCTGCATCAGGGTACGTAGCCCATAATGGTTTTGAGTACATCATGCCATAATTCATAATTTTATAATGAATTTAGGTGACCACATCAAATTCCCCCAAACATAATTTTTCTAAGAATTTGGTTAAAGTTATTGTTTGGTTAAAGTTGCTCATTTCATATTGTTTTAAAGGTACTAACTCTGTCAGTAATTGACCTGCAGTAGGGTACGTAGCCCATAATGGTTTTGAGTACATCATGCCATAATTCATAATTTTATAGTGAATTTAGGTGACCACATTTAATTCCCCGAAAGAAAGTTTTTCTAAGAATTCATAATTTTATAATGAATTTAGGTGACCACATTTAATTCCCCCAAAGATAATTTTTCTAAGAATTCATAATTTTATAATGAGTTTAGGTGACCACATATTATTCCCCCAAAGAAAACTATTCTTTAAAATGTATAATGTCATAATGACTTTAGGTGACCACAATTATTTTCCCAACACAAATGCTGCGTGTTTTGTAATCTAGACTTGTAATGATAGTATTCTGTAGTCATTTATGTAACATAATTTTTCATGTCAGCATATATGTTAAAATATATTTAATAATGTTTTCACTATTGTCTTTACCATAAAATTAAGAAATTCGTTTGTCACGTCACGTAAATTATTGGTTATCGAGTCGATTGTTGGACTTGTTGTCGTTCTAGTGAATGCAAACACCAGTTGCGATAACTGAGCTAGCGTACTACCTCCCAAAGGCGACGCATCCTGCTCTAACTGGATGTGATGCAGTACGTCATTGATTCTTTCACTCAAAGACGCCGCACTGATCAAGCAATCCATGTTACTTTGCGTTTTACTTTGCGTTTTTTTACTCATTGTCTTTACCATATCTAGTTATACAAATGTAGTAAATTTGTAATAATCTCTTAGTGTTCTTACGTTCATTAATACATGTTTTTATGCGCATTTTTTATTTAAAATATTACTTAATTTGTTATAATTATTGTAATCAATTTAGTTGTATTATTTTAATATAAATGTATACCATTTTGATGTCTATAAAGAATTGGAATATATATCTATTTAATGTATATCTAATTTATTATAAAAGGTTCTATTAAAAAATTGTATTTATGAAACATAATGTGTATTAATTTAGCCTACATAAATAATCATTATGATCTTATCTTGAGTATTTTACAATCGATGTTACTAATCAAAATATCAATTTTTTATATATAATATATATATAATTATATTACAAGTTAATTGGAATCAAGAATGTAAAAGTATGATAGTTTTGAAAATTATTAAGCATTACAAACTATACTTATCATAATAACAAATTATTATTTTTTTATTATAATAAAAAAAATTATGATTGGTACCCGGACAACCAGAATTTCAGAAAAAATTCATTTTGAATTAATGTAGATTCAAGAAATGTTTCAAAAATGCTTCATTTTTCATTCATTTATGTTTCAAAATTTCCCTCGTATTTCCTTGAATCTTGTAATTCCAAATGAATTCAAAAAGATTTCAAAATGAATTTCATAATTTCAAATTGATATCATATTAACTTCATTTGGACTTCATATAAGTAACGAAATTTACGTTTTCAACAATCGAAATATGATTAATATTTTGTTCATATTAAATTCACATTGGTTTCATATTTATTTCACAATGATTTCATATTTTTTTCACATTTGGGTCATATTTATTTTTTATTAGCATGAAATAATTTATATTAATAAATTTTATGTAATTTTTTTAATTTAGGAACATTTTTGACCAAGTAATTTTTTGAAATTCAGTAAATAAACAAATAGCAATGAATTATGAAAAAATTTAAAAACAGATGTATACTATTAAAAATAAATAATTATTAATTATAAATGTTAAAATTTGTTGCAATTAATTACTTAC
>JABFPJ010007000.1:0-10347 GCA_022817425.1 Gryon sp. ZL-2020 | reverse complement strand
AAAATTTTTTTAATTTCGACTTTTTATATATATTTCAAAAATACATAAATAACGAAAAAATATATATTAAATATATATATATAAATATAATATATATGAAATATGGATTATATATATTTATTTTATTTATTTAATGTATATATTATTAATGTACAGTTAAAATATAAAACAAAAATATATTCCATTATTATTGAAAATATATTTGTATATAAAATGTATATATTTTATATATAAAAAGCGGCAAAAAATCATACTTAAATATGTTTTTCGTCCGTGAGAGTTAAAATAACTATAAAATTGTTCAGTTTTTTAAAGTAAAGTTCAGTTCAATAAAGTATTGATTTATAAATAAATAAGTTAAAATTGATTGAAGTAAGTTTTTCCGTGAGAGTAATTAAATTATAAAATTGTTTTTGCAATTTTCGTTTGCGTTGCTATTTTTACAAAAGCTAATATTTTAATTGAACAACAATTATTAGAAATTGAGTAGTTAATGGCCACCTACTGACTTTAACTAAAAATATCACTATGATCTAAACTGTTATTTACTATTAGTCAAGTCTTATATCTGCTAATCAAGCATTTTTCAATGTCCATTATGGCCGTCATTTATATCAATTAATATTATATATAATAGACATTCTCATAACATGTTTAATGTAAAATTTGATAAAAATGTATACTAAAAATTTAACACAAATTTTATATAATTTTTTATGTAATTTAAAAAATATTATATTTTAAAAATAACTGGGAAAAGAAGAAAAATGTGAAAAATATTGTTTACATAATGAATAAAGAATATATTTTGAAAATATATGCAAAAATATATTTTAATATGTGCACATATATTTTCGTCAAAAAGTCATATATTTAATATATATTAAAAATATATTTACATAACAAATTATATTTCAGATATATTTTCAAATATATTTTAGCGTCAAAGGTAAATATATTTTATATATAATAAAATATATTTTATATATAATAAAATATATTTTATATATAAATTTGTTATATTAATATTTTATATATAAGTAAATATATTGTATATATAATAAAATATATTTGTAAAAATATAAAAGTAATAATATATATGCAAAATATATTTACATACAAAAATATATTTATCATATATTTTCAACTATATTTTAGTGACAAAAAATTATATATTTTAACATACATTTTGATATACACAATACTATACTAATATACTAAAAACTATGATAATGTATGGTAAAAAATGATACAAATAAACAATGAATAATTAGAAATGTTTATATGAAGTTGATAATTAGTGATATATCAAGTCACTTTTCCGTTGAGTTTTTACATGGAAAATCAATATAAATGAGTCAATGATCGTGATTCCCGCGAGAATCGTGAGATATGTGCTCGAGAAAGCCCCACGATGCGCTGTTTACAATCGCAGTGCCTTTCATTGAGCCTGTTTGATCTTATTATTTCATTCGGTTAAATTTAAACACTTCACATTTTACCCTAGAGTGATAAATAGACCTGTTTGTGTTGCACTGTCTTTGAGTTTGCACATTGGTTGAATCGTTTATACAAACAGCTCGAGAGTGAATTTCGCAAATAGTATTTGATTTTCAAATGTATGCCCACAAGCAAAACCCACCAATCAGTTTTCATAACTATATATATATATATATATATATAATATATGCAAAAGCAAATAAAAATTAAAACTAAAAATTCAAATTTAAAATGTTATATTCAAATTAAAAATAAAAAAAAGAACAAATTTTTTAAATATTTTTAAATATTTTTTTATATTTTATTTAAATATATTTTTAAATATATTTCAAATTTAAATTTAAATATATTTTAAACATATTATTTAAATATGTATAAAAATATATTTGAAATATATTTTAAATATAATTTAGCAGTAAAAAGTTATAAATATATTTTGACATATTTTTTTCCGTTTGGGTATGTCAATTTTTCAATTTTTTATTTAACATAAATTACGTATCGTAAAATCGCGAAATAAGGGGATGAAAAAGAAGGAAAAAAAAAAGTCGTCGAACCGACCGAACATTGCATTGTTTTCTCATCGATATTTTAATTTGCGAAATAAAGTGAACATCGTACATCGCCGGCGGTCAGATTCAAAATTTGCCCAGCGGATTGTTTGATTCGGTTTGTTTGCTCGAATGTGCGTTTTCGATCGTGGAAAAGTCCACGAACGTGCGCAAAATTTCGTCGATAAAAGTCGCTTGTTGATTTTAGTTTTATTTTAAGTATAAAACATTTCGAATGGCGATTTCAAAAGACGCCTGACTGAGTTCAAACAAAACAAGAAAATGTCCATTAATTAACGCAGACGTGGCGTGAAATTTGCGGTCTTTTATAGGAGGACATATTTATTCTGGAAAAAAAAATGAAAAAAAAGAGGAAAAAGTGCGTTTTATGGAAATATAAGAGATATGCAAAGCAAATCCGCAATATAAACTCATTCGCCACAATGGGAGAGTCTAACCAAACATTGACATGTTCAATCATTTCCAATCCCTAACCGACATGTATATATATGTATATATATATATATAGATATATATATATATACATATATATATATATATCCAGAACTGGAGAATCGGTCACCATCTGGCAACGATGAAATGTACGCGCGCGCGCACCAACTTGGGGTGGATATTGAAATGAAAACAGGGGTCCGTGAAACGGAAGGGGTGCGAATGAGGGCTATTAGACGACGATATGTGTGTTTTGCTTTTTCCGCCGATTTCCGCATGAGTGTCCTAATCAGGTAATCATCGTGACTGTGGTGATTTGTAATCTCTGATCGATCAATGACCACTCACAAGCTTAATCTATTATAGCTTGGAGAGTGTTTTGTGTTTAAACAAATATCTTACATTTTAAGTAGTTCATAAGAAAAAAAAATGTATCATTTCTAGGGCATTGAAAACCTAAGAGTCAAGTTTAAGGAAAAATACTCTAATGGGAAAAAATATTTGCTAAAATAGTTTTTTTTTGCAATTTGAGTTTTATTGGAAAAGGGAAAGAAAGAATGTTTTTTTTTTAAAGTCTAGTATTTTCCCGGAATTGTAATCATTTTTAGACAAATTCTAGAAATCTTTGAAAAACTATTCAAAAATAAACGAATAATTTTAGTATTTTGTATCATTTTGATCATATTGATTAAATTTTAACTAATTTAGTGTTACACTAAACTTATTTAGTATGATACCAAATTGTTAATAATTTAGCATTACTCCTAAAATAATTTAGCGTAACACTAAATTGTGCCTAATTTAGTGTTACTGCTAAAATAATTTAGTGTAACACTAAATTGTAACTAATTTAGTGTTACACTTAAACTAACTTAGTATGACACTAAATTGTAAATAATTTAGTATTACTCCTTAAATAATTTAGTGTAACACTAACTTGTAACTAATTTTATGTAACACTACGTTGTAACTAATTTAATGTTACTACTACTAAAAAAACTAAAAAATTTAGTATGACACTATTTTGTAAGTAATTTAGTGTAACACTAAATTGTACCTAATTTTTAGTGTTACACTAAAATAACCAAACAAAAGATTTAATATTTTCTACCATTTTGATAATATTAAATTGAAACTTGTTAAAATCACTTAACCGCATAGTGCAGGTGGTTTAGCGATTCTGATGACTTGCAGTTCTTGAGTCAATAAATAGACAGATGGTAATTAAAGATAATGATGTACCAACATAATTAATTGTTTTACCTGAAAATGCTTGATAACAAATGATTTATTTCCAAAACTTGAATAAAAAATGATATTCAATCAACATTTTTTAAAAAACTGTACAAATAAACTAAACAACATAAAGAAACGTTTCTTTTTTTTTGATTTTTCAAATTCAAATTAGTTTCCTGAACATAATTTTTACTTCGATTTCAAATAAATGTTGCTTAATACTTGACTTGCGCATAAATTGTTAACACAAACCAAATGGAAAGCAGCAAAAATCTCCGACATTAAACATTATTTAAACGATTAAACAAAAAGAAACTTTAAACCAATAAAAGAGCAGAACACTTCTCAGCCAAGTTTTTTCGCAACGTACATAAAACTCTGTCAAAAGTTGTTGAACATTTGAATCTTTATATTATCTACACTGCATAAAGTTTATTTTCTGAGAAGAAATCGGATGCCAAAGTGTTTTCTCCAAAAGCCGTAACTTCCATACTTTTGCCATAACTTCGTAAACTTGGCTTATAAACAAAAACTGCATTTTTTTAAATCAAACAAATTTCATGTTTTTTGAAAAATATTTTTTTCTGATTTATTATTAATTTATTTTTTAAATAAAAAATTCCATGTTTTTTTTTTTATGTTCTTTTCACTTATTTTTCTGATTTATTTGAATCATAAACTGAACTTCGTAATTGGATTATCATAATATTTCATCACAAAAGTAATTCGATCCGTCGATTTAATAAAAAGCAAGCCTTTTCACAATACGTTGACTAAACAAAAATAAATTCGTAGACGCAAGAACGCCCACCGTCAATTAAAAATGTCGAACAAATCATCGTTAGACGAAAACATTGAGGCCCATAATTGCGAGCCTTATGGCTGGAACGTGCGTCCAGCTGACTTTAGTGGCTTGGCGCTTTGGGTCAAAATGCACAGAAGATATCCTGGAATCACCACCCGCGGTCTTTTTCGTTTCGGTATATAATGTGGAGCGGCCTGCAGTGCGGAGTGATTCACCCAAAACATGCGGCAGATGCGCGATTTACGAGATAACAAACTAGCTTAACGTTTAGCGTTTAGCGTCGTAAAGTCAAACAGGGTACGCGTCAAAATAAAAGTTATGTAATTATTTTCAAACTGTAAAAAAAGAGGAAGAAAAATGAAAGGAAATTTAGTCAGAACATTATATTCTGCTAAGACTTTCGGAAACTTAGTTTCCTTTGGAATTTAAAATTTAGTGTTACACTAAAACTAATTTAGTGTTACATCTAAAATAATTTAGTGTGAAACTGAATTCTAACTAAATTAGTGTGACACTAAATTATAAAGAATTTAGCATGACACTGAATTCTAACTAATTTAGTATTACATCTGAACTAATTTAGTATGACACTAAATTCTAACTAGTTTAGTGTTACTTCTAAAATAATTCAGTATAACACTAAATTGTAACTAATTTAATGTAACGCTAAATTACAACTAATTTAGTGTGACACTAAATTGTAACTAATTTAGTGTGACACTAAATTGTAAGTAATTTAGTTTTACACTAAAAATAATTGAATTTTACAATTTAAAAAATTGTGTGTAACTAAATTGTAACTAGTTTAGTCTTACTCCTAAAATAATTGAGTGTAACACTAAATTGTAACTAATTTTATGTAATACTGAATTATAACTAATTTAGTGTGACACCCAAAATAATTGAATGTTACAACTTACTTACAAGTTGTAAGTAATTTAGTGTTACATCTAAATTAATTTAATGTAACACTAAATTCAACCTAAATTTTAGTGTTACACTAAATTGAAAAAAAACTAAAACTAAATTAAAAAAATGTTAAATAAAAATTGCAATAAAAATGGTAAATTTTACATCTCTATGTAATCATTTTTGTTCATCTCATGACAAGAACCATCTCAATTACAATGCAAATAATGTTGACTAGTTGAGTTCGATGATCGCCCTTATGACACATAATTTTGACGATAATAAGAGAAAACTGAACGCGGACTAAAATGAAAGAAGACAAGTATAACCGGATATATATGTGATGAGTGACGTACACTTCTCGTTCGCAAAAGTCACCCTCGACTTTCAAGCTGGTATTATAACCCGAAGGGACGCCCAACTTACCCCCGTTTTATGTGCTGTACACCCACACACAATGGTGTCCCTAATAGGTACACGCATTCATTGATTAGAAAACAGGAAAGGAAGGCGCATCCAAACCAGAAAAGCAAAGAAAAAAATCATTTCATTTCTTTGCTCGATTTTTCTTCAACAAAATCTTGTTTTTCTGTAAACAATTTTTAATTATGAATATTACGTGATCAATATGTAATAATCAATAATCAATATTACATTTTCAACATCAAGTAAAATTAATGTTAAATATTCAATATTTTTTACAAATATTTAAAAATAAAATTATTTATGAATAAAAACATGTTTTTAACTAACTTAAATAATCAGCTACAAATTTGTAAATAATATTTTTGAATGCATATATAAAATAGTTAATAATATTGATCAATGAAAAAAAAGCTTCTTATAAAAACATAAAATCCGATGAAAAAAAGAGATTACATTACATTACATCAACTTAAAAAAATACATTGAAATAAACAATTTACGAAATATTTATTTTCCGATCGGATATATGCGATAACTCGCGACTTTATGATGTATGTTTATGCAGATATCTAGGGTAGATATATATATGTATATATATATATCTAATAAAAGCACGAAGAGCGCAACCCTCGTAACCGTAACAGAGTCATTAAACAAACGTCGCACGGTCATCTATTAATAAGCTAACTGTTTAATTAACTTTAATGTTGCATTTTCCACGAAAATGCCGAGGGATGGAAGACTGGAATTCAGCGGAGATCCCTGCGGGACTATTTCTTGATTATGCAAATTTTACGATCAACCGAACTAAGAACCAGCCAGACCATTTTCAAGCGTCATCGTTTCTCTCTAAAAAGAGTGCCACTTTACTGTTCCACAATTAACGGCAACGCTAATCGCTCGACAATTTTTGTCATTATGCCGAAACATAATCAACTCGTTACCGTCTTAAATTCGGTACTTTTCATTTTATCGGCATTAAGAAATAAACAAGTGCAGAAATTAAAGGCAATTTTTATCATTTTTGTAGCGGAATAAGAAATGATGTCAAAACACTTTCATGATAATTGATTTTCAATTCAACACTAATGTCGTTAGTGCCATTTGAAATTGAGTGAGAAAAGTCGATAGCCATTAGCTTATCAAAACATATATATCTTTAGTAGAGTTGGAATCGGGTGTGCTGTGTTTTAGATTTGTCAAAAATTTTTAATTTTTTTTTTTTTTTTTTTTTTTTGAAAAATGGCGGCCTTGTAAGGGCCAGTGATGGTCAAGACAGGGCACCCTGACTTTCAAATGTGGCCCTAATATGATTTGTCTGATTTAAACCAAATTAAAGGTTGCTTAATTGGGGCCAGATTAGGGCCATGAGATTATACGAGACAATTTTTATTTATTTATTTTTTTTTTTGAAAAATGGCGGACCTGTAAGGGGCAAAGATGGCCAAGCTAGGGCACCCTGACTTTCAAATGTGGCCCTGATGTGGTTTGCCTGATTAAAACCAAAATTAATGGTCGCCTGATTAGGGCCCGATTGGGGCCAGAATGGACACCCTGACTTTGAAATCTGGCTATGACCAGGAATGTAACGCCGGGTTTTGATATGGCCAAGACTGGGCCCATGTCGAGAATCCCATTATACGGAATTCTCGACCTGGGCCCGATCTGGACTAAAATTGGTTTCCGCGTCATGGTTAACATATGGATAGTCTCGCCTGGCTCTGACCTGGTAACCATGCTATAGCCACACTTAGATCATACATTTAAAAACTTATAATCCTATATTACAAGTTTTCAAATTTATAATATTATAAAGAACAATCCCATTAAAGTTTTTATTATAAACTATAATCCTATATTTAGAATTTTTTTATTCATTATGAGTGGCCTTATCAGGCCCTGGCCTGGTAGCCATGCCATAGCCACACTTTGACCATAAGTTTAGAAACATAAAGAATCTGAGTTAAAATCCTATATCCAATTTTTGTTTATTCATGATAACAAAACCACATTGGGTCCCGATCAGGGCCTAACATGGTTTCCCAATTTTGACTTTGAATTTGCCTGTTCGGGACCATATGAATACCCTGCATTACACCCATGCGCAGCGCCACACTTAGAAAACACATCAAGGCCTGCTAAGATAACATGGTTTCCACGCCAGATCCATATTTAAGCCCTATTGGACATCCTACTAGGAAAAAATGGAGTTTAGTTCGATGTATAAATTGAATGTCTGTATTGTCCTTTTTCTCGTGATGATAATTACATTTTTAAGTTTTTTTCTTCCATGACGTGTGTCGTGTCTACTTTTTGACAGCATTATAACGTCAAGTTGTATTCGCAAATTTGAAATGTGACCATTCCGAGGTTATAGTCCGACAGCGAGGTCCCTCGGGACGTTATTAGCGTACCTATCATGCATGGCACAAGTAGAACATGCTTGACACACGAGAGCATTACAGTTGATTACTCAACATCAAGAACAATCGATAACTGTGCATTACGATCATTCAAAAAGTGCATTTGTTAATATCTGATTATGAGTTTGCACGATTTTTTCGTTGATTATTCATTAGCAAAATAACTCCATATTGAACACAGCACATTTTAATTTTAATTGTGTTACATTTTGAAAAAATATTTTTTTCTTTATTATTATTTTCTTTATTATTATTTTCTTTATTATTTTATTTTCTTGTAAAAAAAAGTATTAAAAGATGTTTGAAAAAAATGTATGTTGAACAAAGTTGGTCAAAAATTAATAAAATAATTCTCCTGTGTGACATTTAAAAAATCGTAAATTGAAGTAAGATATTTGACATGTAAGATTTCGTTGGGAAAAGAGAGCCAGTTCACCCGGGGCATGAGATTTCGTATCTCCCGGGAAAGCTGCAACGACCCGGATTTTCTTCATTACTGATTGCGGAATCCTCACATTTCTAGTTTAATTACCGCAGACATACGTAATCTTACGGTGTAATATAATCCTCAAATAGGATTCATCGAGGATATTATATGTTCATTTTCAGACATATGAGATTTTTCGAACAATCAAAAAATGTTATTAAATATCTTAAATAAAAAAAATTTTTTAATAAAGCAATAAAATAAAATTAATTTGTATGGAAAAATGACAATTAAAAACATCATCCCTTTTATTCGACAAATATTCAATTTCAATGATTACACGATTGATTCATTTCTCGCAACACAAAATGTCCCCAAAAATCGGTTCTTATTGTCAGTCGAGGATCACGTGTTTGATATCAATCAAAGTCTGTGCGACCTGTTTAGGATCTTTTTGGCAGACTTTCGGGCAGCCGACAGACACGTGACCAGAAAATTACTCGCCATTGAATCTCTGGTGGTCACATATTTCAGTAATTAAATTTCACTTCAGTTTGGCAAGTGTTACACTTGTTCAATATTTTTGCATTATTAACTAAAAATATTTCTTATACAAATTTTAATTACTTTTCTGATAAAAACTAGTCATCTTTAGGTCCTCATATAAGAATCTCAAAAATAGTTTGTTAGAAAAATGATCATTTTTATTTTACTAATATTTGTTACATGTTGTTTTATATTATATATATAAAATAAAAAATATAATATATGTAATTATATATATTATATTCTATATATAAAATATATTATATTTTATATTACTATACTATATATATTTGATATTACTATATTATATATATTATTAATAATTTTACTATACCATTATTTGAAAACTGTTGCGCAGTAGACTACTACGCATAAGTAAAAGTATGCGCAAAAGGCTACTGCGCAACATTTTTTTATTTTAAGTTATAATATAATAATTAATATAAAAAATTTTTAAAAACACATAAAAATGTTATTTTTTATATTTTGTTACCATAAAATTACTATAAAATTTAAAAGTTAAAAAAAAATTTTAATTAAAAAAAATTAATTAAAAATTAAGTTTAAATTTAATTAAAAGTTAAATTAAAAATTGATTCTTATATGAGATGATACTTTTTCCTATAATTCTAAAAAATATTAATAAATCTTTTTTTTCTTGTATAAACAAAAAAAATAAAAATTATAGCTTTTTAGAAATTCAAAAAAGTAAAACTTGATTATATAATTTTTGAGTGTAAATAAGAATATATTTTGAATGAACAAAATTGGAGACTAATCGGTGACAGGTTCGCAGAAAGCTTCTGTGCGTAGGTAGAGAAAGTGGGCGCGGGCAAAAGTACGCCGTTTTCAGGGGTGCGGTGCCTGGGAAGGGTTCTGTCTCAGGGAATACATCAACGAAGCCAACCGTCATTCTCTAGGGAAATCAGAGAGACGCGGGACTTCTACATATATTCGTATATTTTCTACACTCATATACATATATATATATATATATATATATATATATATATATGTACAACAATTAGACATAAGTATATATATATATATATATATACATATATATAGTTA
>JABFPJ010006999.1:0-10347 GCA_022817425.1 Gryon sp. ZL-2020 | reverse complement strand
AAAACTCGATTTACTCGGAGAATAAATCTATTTAATATAAAAATATCTTTTCTTATTAAAAAATATCGACTATTAATAATATAATGCTTGAATCTCTGCTAAAATTAACGAAAAAAAATATATATGGTCAAAATTCAAGTCCACTCAATTCATAATGTAATAAATTTATTTATAAAAGTACGATAAAGTAGAAGAAGAGGAGGCGTTTTGCTTGACATTGGAAAGCTTAATGCATTAAGCGAGCGGATTTTTTGCTACGAAAGAGTGACAAAAAGTATGGTCATAGTCGTGCAATCATTGTCGATGGCCTCTTTTGTTGATTACATTTGCAAGTAAAACGAGTTACTCGACACATGGAACCTGCAGAAATATGTTCCTGATTCTAGGCGTACCGGCAAAAACCTTCTTCCATTTCTACCTCTTCCTATGACAAAAGGATAGAGAAGCGTTGGTTTATTGAGAAACTGATATAGGTGTGTAAAAACGGACACATCAAAGGCCTGGGCGATAGACGCCAAATCAGTAGAGAAGTGATTTTTTTTAACTTCACCAAAAAGAGATTATCTTTTCAAAAATGTATTTGAAAAATAATGTTAACAAATCGAAAACAAAATTGAAGTCAGAAAGTTGTAAGAATTTTGTAGGATGAATATAGTAAAAATACGTCATAATCTTCATGCATTGGATTTTAGTTGAAAGCAACCTTTGCATATTAAGTGACCACAATTTGATCAAAGAGGAATTTGCTGAAGAACCCAGAGCTTTATATTACCTGAAAAATACCTGCGCGCAAAAAAGTAATAGTATTCACTTAATTTCCACCTTCCAAATTGTGTACGTGAAGGGAAGCTTTTGTCGGTTAAATGTAATGAAAATGAAGGTGAAATTCGAGTGTTTATTAGTTTCTAGTTGGCTGAGAATAACTAATTCAAGTTAACATTTTTAGAACAATAAACAAATATGTAAGAAAATTTAAATAAATTAAACAAATTATAAATTACAAATGCAAAATTCAATATCACTTAAAGAAAAAGACAATGATCCAATAAAAATGTAAACTTAAACGAAAAGATGTAAATTCCAATTAAAATTCAATTAAATTGAGATGAATTTAAATGAAATGAAATTAATTTAGATGAACTTTCTCGGAACGATGCGTATACGTTCTGAGATATTGAGCTGTAACAGTTTACTTCAATAACCCGGTATTTAAGGTGAACTAGCAGCGTAATGTTAAATTTCACGGGATTTTGTCTGCGAACGTAATATTGCCAGAAAGAATTAAACGCATAGTATATTTATCAATGACAAACCTTTATGCAGATACGTAGACTCAATGTGCTCTCAATCTATATATTTTGTTTAAAATGACATCTTTATAGATGAAATATGCAAAATACTTGTAAATGTATTCATCTTTTGTTACAACCCGCTAATGCTAGAGTAACTTTTTACATGAAATACTGTAAATATGGATTAACTGGATTAAATGTTCTTGAAAATATTACTTTTTTATACCAAACACGACATTATTATAAGAATAATATAAGTATATAACGTTTTTTAATATTAAAGCTTCATGTTTGTATTGGATAATATTTTCTTGCAATAATACTTTTCGTTTGCTTTAAGTTCTTTGTATTTTGCTGATTCTATTTTTTCAAATAAAATGTAATATATACTATTACGGTCCGTATTTTATCTTATCCTTTATTAATTCGCTTTTATGCAGTTTGTTTATACTATTTACAAATGTGAGCATGAAAATTGCATTTCAGTATACGGAAAAGTGTATTTTCATTAATCATTATTGTTTACTTTGACATATTGTTCTATTAAAATGTCACTGAACACAGTCGTAATTTTGCTATATATTATTTTTTATATCATTTATACTTTAACAATTACAACCAATTAAACATACAATTTTTTCATAAACTTTTTAATTTTCATAAACTTTCATAAACTTAATTCAAGAATAATAAATTTTCATAAATACATTATCTATTTCACAGAGTTAGTGTGATTTAAATCGTGTGATTTAAATTATTGAATAAAATCATAGTTTTAATCACATGATTTTTTTAAAATCATAATCTTTTATTAAATATTACTTAATATTGATAATAAAGTATTAATTATTAAATACTAATATTGAATTATTGATTATTATGCATTAATATTGAAATATTGATCATAGCATATTGATATTTAAATATTGATTATTATATAAATATTGACGACAACATTTAAATTAAATTAAAGTATCGAATATTAAATACTGATACTAAAATATTGATATTCACATACTAATTTTTATATAATAATACTGAAATATTGATTATTAAATATTCATGATTAAATCGAACTTTTGATTTGAATCAAAAATATTTTTTTCCATTAAAAATCACAATTTGGTTAACTTTGTTACTTTATTATGATGAAGTAATTATAAAAATTGAAGTACTTTTTACGTTTCATTTCAAGTGATAATATCGCGAAATAGTCATCCACTACGATCTGCGACCCAAAAAAAATTACCTGCAACGCAAAAGTAAAAGTCAGCGACCTATTACGAAAAATCGTTTATTTTCACCTTCTTTTTGTTTCAAAAGCGTTTTCATTCTTCAGCCCTGTGGCGGATTTTTACGTACATTGAACATGCTTTGATGTGCACAATGATCCGAGTGCAACCGCCCGACCATCTTTCTATAAACCCATCCATACACGTACACAAACACATTGTAAAATCAATTATAACGTGTATTGTCATTGTTTCATTTCACTATAATTAATTTTTATCCCGCGAAATATTTATTGTTTATAACAAACAAAATGTAAGTATAAACAATACAATTGTTAAAATACCGTTTCATTACTCTAATGTTGCGTTGGAAACGACGGATGAAAGATGTTTTTGGAACACTTTGTATAACATTAAAATTTAAATTAAAACTAAATAATTAAACCTTATTACCTAAATTCGCATTCATTTGCGTAGAGTTGATTATACGAAAACAAAACACAAATACATACACACAAAAAAAGGAAAAATGTGTCCCCATATCAAACTAATTAACCTGCAGTGAGAAATAATTTGAAATCACAAAATGAAATTACTTTACAATTAACTCCAAAGTTTTGAACGTTGAAAGGAATTGTATTTTGTATATGCAATGAAAGGTTTCTATAAAGTTGCAACAGTTCATGATTTAATTTACGTTAGCCTGTTTTCTTCACTTTGTCAAAGAAGATATGACAAGAGTAAATTTGTGCAACTCCTATATCTTATCTTGCAATGTGATGGAAGTCACTTTGGTTACCTTAATGCCAGAGTTTTACGTTTAATTGATAAAGTTGAAATGCTTTGCATTTAGTGGAACGAACTTGTAATGAACTCATCGTTAATTTTGTTAGTTATACTTTATCATTGTTTAACGACAAATCCAGTCAAAATAAGATGATGACTTTAGAGCAGACAATTGATAAATATACAAAATGTTTATAAAATGTTATACACTTTTTTTTATAATTCATTTAAGTAAACAATACTTAAGTCAATGAGACATTTTACTAAATAAGTTTACAGGAGAAAATAATAAGTTGTGTTTACTTGTGTTTGTCAAGTCAGTTGTGTTAAGTGTTTGTTTGTCTTAATCTAATGTTTACAGTGTGAGAAATACAAAACATTACGAGAAACAAAATAAATAAAGATGTAAACAAGATTACGTGACTTCTGTTATATTTAGTTGTAAAAAGTTGTGTTCAGAGATGGGCAAACCCATTACTCAATTAAAATGAATATTTAATAATTATTACAAATAATACAATCAAGTAGTAAAAAATGTAACATTTATCTTATAAAAAAATACTGCCTTCAACTAGAAATGGAAGTACCATAGTTATTATTGGTGAAAAAAGTGAAAAATATACATTCCCGCGTGGAAAAATTAGTCTGGATATAGTCTGGCAAAGTGTATCCAGACTAAATCCATACTATATCCAGACTACTTTTTCCACTAGGGTTTTAATTCACAAAGTAATTGAAAAGTAATTGAATTTTTAATTAACCATTACTTTGTGAATAAAATTAAATTCTATTTTCAAACCTAGCAAAAGTAAGATCATAAATAGAATTATTTGTTTCTCCGACCCTACAATTTCCCAAATGACAACAAAGTTTTCAATTATTTTTAAAATTTATAATATTTTTCCAATTCTTAAAATTTAATATAAGTAATTGGGTTATTATTTTTGCCCATCTCTGGTTGTGTTTATTTTGTGAAGGATACAAAACATTACGAGAAACAAAATAAATAAAGATGTAAACAAGGTCACGTGACTTCTAGTCGCATTTAGTTGTAAAAAGTTGTGTTTATTTTGTTAAACTAGTAATGTTTACTTTGCGAAGGATACAAAACATTACAAGAAATAAAATAAATAAAGATGTAAACAAGGTCACGTGACTTCTAGTTGTAATAACTTGTGTTTATTTTGTCAAACTTGTAATGTTTACTTTGTGAAGGATACAAAACATCACAAGAAATAAAATAAACAAACATGTAACCAAGGTCACGTGACCTCTAGTTGTATCTGTGTCAGTGTGCTTTTGTTTTTATTCTTTCACAAACTAACTTTAACTAGTTTGACAATATAAATACAATATAACTGATTTTTTTTCTGCATAGTTCGAAAGAACACTGATACGAATGGATGGTCAATTTGATTATCTCCGTTAGTTGGATAACTAATTTTACTATCTCGATAAACAATTTCATTATCTCGATAAGCGACTTTATTATCCAGCGAGTCAATTTCACTATCTGAATCGTCAGTTTGACTATCTATTTTGTTCAGGCGATAATTTCGTTATGGACTTTGAATGTGAATTCGTCTTATATTATTCTCGTATTATTAGCTGGCAAAGACAATAAATATAAAGTGTTCAATAATGCTTACAATGTTCTTGTGATGGATAATACTAAATGTTCGATGTTAACTGAAAATAGACACGTGAAAGAGCACGTAACTCAATTAAATCAGGAACTATGGATAGTTTCCGATTCCTTATTCAGTTGATTTCTGATTAGTATGACGGTAATAAATTTATGTGCAACGGAGGCATATATGTCTGACGCATTGAATTGAACATGGGCTTATAATGAATTTTATAATCGAACCATTTAAATTGTTCGTCGGTGCTCAAACTGTATTTCGAATTATAAGAATATTTATGAAATATATTTATTCTTGTGAATAATATTATAATTAATTGAATAAATGAAAAAAGATGGAAAAAGTCATTTCCAATATTTTTTGTTATTTCTAGAAACTGTATTATTGAACGTTATATTTTTTAAATTGTATTTTTCTTTTGCCATATTTGAATTGAAAAAAAGGAAGAAAAGGATATTGCAGAAATGACTTTTGTAATTTTAACTTAATAAAGAGATTAAATAGAGACTTACGTAAGTTCAAGTACAGCACGTCTGATCAAATTTGAAAGAGAACGATACTTCTTTTGTTATTCCAGATGATATTCATGAAGAGAAACCGGAGAAAAACTGTCGAAGTCGTGTATTAAACTGCTCTGCTGCGACTAAAAATAAAACTGGAAATTTAATCATTGATCTAACAATAATTCGTTAAAACCTCGGAGAAAGAAGTTTGATATCATAACATGCATTTACTTTTAAATACCTCAATATAATTGTACATATTAACAATTCATAATGATTTTCGCATTTGCATCAAAATTAAAGAATAATATATAGCAGTGAATAATATTAAAACTTTTAGAATAACGAATACTAATTCCAACGGAATTGTATGAATAAAATGGGAAATCATTTATTAATTTTATTAGTACAAATTATGTCGTATTAAAAATATATAAAATAATTAAGTATACAATCAATTCAAGGTACGTTGAAAATTATTACATGGAAGGAAGTTTCTTTAGATTAAACGTATTTTAGCGTAACAAATATTTGAAATGTAATTTGGAAATTCAAATAAATTTGATTCTAAGAATTGTAAACAAATCAGTGATTTTTGTTTATATAACGTGGTTTATTTATGCATGCAAATTAATTTATAAATTAATAATTTATAAATTTATGATACGTTCAAACAGTTTTTTGTGCTTGTATAATGTTTTTTACATTTTATTTTGTTTGCTTTCAATATTTATTTCATATTATGAATGTAAGTATATGTTAAGACGTAATATTTGCTCTAAACGTTATAAAATGAAATTAAATTTCGTATTATGTTTCATAATTTTACTGCAAAAAAAATCATAAATAAGAAATTGCATCTGAGAAATGAAATTCATAATTTAATAATGATAGAAAGCTTGATAAATTGCGGTAAGTCAGCTTGAATTATTACTGAATATTACTGTAAAATATAGTTGTTGTTTCACTCCACTAACAGATGACAGTTGCTGTATGCTGGAATCAGCTCATCCTTATGAATAATACTGACGGTATGTTACATGTGGTCAGGTAGATAAGTAGTTGACATCTTCATCTATGAAATTATGTGAATTTATGATGCAAGAATAATGTTCCGTCAGTATGATGAATTTAATTATTCTTTCTCTAATTTAATATCATCTTACACAGTATTAGATTCTGAATAATGCACAATGACATATAAGATTACAATCAAAACAACAGAAAACGAAAACACAAGACAAAACAGAAGACAATTAATCAAAACTTAAGGAAATATAATATAATATAATCAAAACAAATATTAATTTCTATGAAAACAAAAAAAAAACAAAAATAAACTGTGAGACATATTAACGAAATGATAATATGATACAAATACAAAATAAAATTTAATACAACACAAAGTATTACCGAAAAAAAAAAAACATAAGACATAAATGTATAATATAAACATAAATTTAAACAAACTAAATATAGCAAAATATATACTAAACATATACAAAACAAAAGCGTAAAAAAACTATTATAAATGTACCTCTAATATATTTATATTTTTAAAGTTAAACTTAAATTAACATTATGACTTTCACTGGAATGTAAAAACTGCTAGGTGTAAACGTTGAATAATTTCACAAGAAAATGCAAAACATAAAAGTAGATATTTACGATTAAAAAAAAAAAACAAAATATAATAATTTTCTATACAATTCGCCGTATTCTCTCTAAGATTTGAATATTTTGTTATTAACATTATTATGTGTACATAACATTAATTGAATAATAAAGCATACTACACTCTGTTAACATATGCTCCTACGTATAAATGAATCATATCAGAATTGTTAATTCCTCTTTGACTTCTTATAAATTTTCTTTTGACCTTTGAATTTTGTTAAAGTATGCTTTGCAAGCTTTACGTGATTTATTTATGTTATAGTAAACGAACCTCGAGTTCTTTTCTTTGAAAGCTTTAAATAAAGTTAAAAAGGAGTATATAGTAACGCTGAAAACGAACTTCAACAAAAAATGAGAGAAAACAAAATAAGACGATTTTGAAAGGGAACGAAGACAAATTCATTCTTCGAAATCTCACACTACTAACATAGAATTGGAAAAATACTTCCCTTTCTGTATTACAGTTTGCTGGTCTTAGGCGAAGCTTAAGTCGAAATATCTAAAGGATAAAGTCGTACCTACACACGGATAAGATTTTCTTGTAGATTTTTTGTTTCTAAAAATGATTCTTTATCTCAAAAGGAACGACTATTTTGTATGTTAATGCGTAAGCAATGATAATTACTTAATATTTCAGAATTTAATAATTTAGTATCGCTTGGAGTTTTAAATTGTTTGCAATAGAGAGATTCTGCTTATTTTTCATTTATGTCTTGGGGGAACAATAGTATATTCCTTATATATTAAAAATATATGATTATTGTATTATCAATATGTGAAGAATACATTCAACATATTAAGAATCTATTAAGAATATATTCGCATTATACACTAAAAAAATAAATAGTTTCATTCCAAGTATATTATATACTTGACTTGTACATGCTTGAACTAAGTATATTTTACTTGAATCCAGTATATTTTTTTACTTGAACTAATTCGATATAATACTTGAATTTACAATAAATATATATTTTGCTTCAATTTTCTACCAAATTGATTGCAAGAATAATTACATAATTTCAATCATAATTATGCTTTATAATAAAAGATCGTCAAAATATATTTTTCGTTACTCGGGGAGGGAAAATGCCATTTTCCTCCCTAGGGAGATTTAGGAAAATGTCTTTTTTCCCTCTCTCGTAACGAAAAATATAGTATGCAACATGGGAGATGATCGGAAATTCGTTTCGTAATTCGTTTCTTGTTGCGTAATGTACTATTACCGTTTGCGTCAAATATAGCTGCTAAAAATATTAATTTGGCATTACAGCAGCAGTAGCGCGTTGGATAAGATAGCGGCTTTCTACTCGCGAGGTCTTTGGTTCGATTCCCGATCATGGCGCTTGGCTTTAATATTATGTTTAATTAATTTTCAGTGATTTTTCAGCCTAAATATAATCATTATAATTAAATAAAAATGAATTATTAAAATATATAAATATTAGATGAATGTTTACAAACATCATAAATAATAAAACAAAACATGAAAAGCAGTGTAGTGAGTTTTTATTCATATTCAAATATGTGTATTGTTGACATTAAATAAAAGAAAAAGAAAGAAAATAGAACAAATAATTAAATAAAATAATTGAAAATATATTTTAATACTCTCAAAATATTTCTGTACTTGATTCAAGTAAACAACGAATTAGTTCAGTTCATGTTTTTGATTCTTTTTCACACAATATTTACATTTCATTTAATCTTAAATATACTTGGTTCAAGTATATACAAGTTTAATTAAAGAAGAATTATGAGCGTATTGAAGAATAATAATGGATTTTGCCAATCCAGAAATATTGTCAAATGTATTTGACGCTTTTTTCTACTTAATTCAAGTAAAATCTACTTGATTCAACGTAGTATTTTTTTAGTGCAATATATAAAGAATACATTCAACATATTAAGAATCTATTAAGAATATATTTGCATTATATTTTTAGTTTTGCTAGGGCTATATTAGTAAGGATGATATTATTATATTACTTTTTCTTACGGTAGCCATATTGTATTTTATGCATTCAACAAAACTTTGTGTATCAATACAACTTTGTGACAAGGAAATACTTTTTTCCGAGCATTTTGTTTCAAACACAATAATTTGTTCATTTAGTTCTTTTTAGATAGTCAACAAAAAGTATCGAATAGTCAATTTAACTAAATTTTTTCAATGTTCAGCTCATAACTGACTGAGCAAAAACTATCAGAGAAGCGAAGAGGAGGGGAAAGGGCCAATAATGGTTGCCCGAAGCCCTTCGTCCATGTTTGTTTGGACAAACACGTACCGCTTTCAATCGAGGTGTCAAAAACTGCAAATTCGCTGAAGCAGAATAAACATGTCGATTGCTACCCTACAATCCAGCGTAACTGTTCGTACGACAGTGAAATGCGCTACAACTATAATCCGTTGCAATACGCCTACAAATACATGAACAATTAATTTTCACTCAAACAGAATGACCAATACCCGGCACGCTTTTTAATAATGTCGATGCAAGTGTAATGTGAATTATTGAAATGTCCGTAAAGTAGCGATAAAAAGGGAATTGTTTATAATGACAAGCAATAATTCGCTAGATTCAACAAAATAGTTTGATCACATTTTACAAAAATGCAAACTGCAAAATGCCCTAAGGTTTATTATTCATTTGTATGGATAATCAGATGTACAATTTTAGTAACGCAATCATGTTTATTCCGAGTAATATTATTGACTTTAACAACTGTTCAATCAAATACATAAGTTGAGTTAACTTTCAGATCAATAATATCTTACATATATAATATGAAATTATTATGTAAAATGATGATATATATGTAATTGAATTCAAGGAAGAACAATATAATTTGAAATCCTGATCGCGTATAAACATTTTATTTATACTTTCATATTTTTCAAGTTTCAAACTGTTATTATTTTCCGATAATTTCATACTTCGGGCTAATATATTAAGTTCAAAAATCGATTATTCCAAGCCAACAAGGACGCGACGCCAATGTTCTCTCGTTTCAATATTAAGGAGAACAAAAAAAAAGGATCTTTCATATTTTAAATTCTTTGTTGCTTGGTTAAGGAGATAACACATGCAGGGAATGGTTGTAATGTAAAAGCACAATTTGTTCTGGAAAAAATTGCGTTCTTTGAAATACGTTCATCTCAATGCAATATCACATAACGTGGCACAACGGTACGATAAGAACAGAGAGA
>JABFPJ010006998.1:0-10350 GCA_022817425.1 Gryon sp. ZL-2020 | reverse complement strand
TCGTGTGTTGAGAGTTTAGAATAGGCAGAATCGGGTTTTGAAGAAGTCGTGCAATGATCGTCGATTGACCTGTCGTTCGGGACTGACCGGGGTCCGAAACATGTCGTCGCACCGAACGACTCGCCGTCTAAGACTTACCTGTGCAGCCCACCTCGTTCTCGGCCTCGTGCTTGTCACGTGGGGCACACAGCTCACGCAGGCTGTGGTGAGTACCTTTTTTTTCATCTCTCGTCACCTTGGAAGCTTAGTAAAAGGATGAAATGTATTGTGGATATGTTGTTCATGTATTTCCGTGGAATTCAAAACATATATTGTCCATGTATTGTCCATATATGGACCGTTTATTGACGGTATATTGCTACTATATTGTCACTATATAGTCATTATATTGTGACTATATTACCACTCTATACATATATTGACCATATAGTGCACATATAATAGCCGTATATTTGCCATGTACAAGCCTTATGTATGGAAATGTACTAAAATAAACGCAATATAGTGGCAATATATTGGTAATATATGTTTTGAATTACTAGGTTGCTGCATTTATTTTTTGTTTCAATATATATTTTTAATATATTTCTATTTTTATAATATATTCTTAATATATTTAAAAAATGCTTTAAATATATCTTTTTGACATTATATCGTGAATATATTGTCAAAATATTTAGAATACAATGGAAAAATACAAAAAACTATAACAGATTAAAATTACAGTTTTTGTAAAAGTGTTAGTAATTATAAACGATAAAAAAATTTACTCTTTTATGTTCAACAAAATATATTAAGAATATATTAACAATATATTTGCAATATATTTCATGTTTTGCTATGGAAGTGATATATTTGGGGTTTTTTGGTGGGGGAGGGGGGTTTGACAGGTTTAAACTTAGTCATTTTCTTATTTAAACTTACTCAATTCTACGACTTTTCTTGTTATTAATTAATTAATAATATATATATATATATAAGAGAAGAATTTATTTATAAAAAAATGAACTACAAAATTGGGAACAAATTAAAAAAAAATAATAAAAACGAAGAAAAAAAGAAATACAAGAAAAAAGTAGAATATAATATTAAAGGAAAAACTGCAGAAACTTAAACTGCAACTTTAAGTACCAATATAGTACTTCTTTGTTAGAAATTGATAACATAATAAACTTTTTTTCGAAAAAAAAGTAATAATGAGAATATCAATGAATAGTGTACAATTACGCGTATATTACGTCGTCGTATTTATACTGCTTTATAAAATGCAAAAATATTGTTCAATTGATAATAATGTTAGTATTGATAATAAAACATAAAAAGAGCAAAAGTATTGCAAAATAAAGAAAATTATTGAGATATTTATGAATAAAAATAGAACAAATTAAACAAGTTTATCAAAGTCAAAAATGTAATAGAATTTTAAATTCCATTTTGTATTTTAATTATGTTATATGATGCATTTTTTGTAGTATTTCAAGTATTTTTAAAAACTTGAACAAAAAAATAAGTAAATGAATTATAACATAAAACATTTTTTATTGAAAAACAATGTACAATTTTCAAAATCAAAAAAATGTAATAAAATAAATTCAAATAAACTTAGTGTCATATTATTGTAAAGCGATGAGATTTTTAGTAGCGCCAGAAAGCCAATAAAAATAGTCAAGTCGATAAAAATATTCTATTCGCGTGGATCACACCATTATTTGTTAGTATATACAGCATGAATAAATAAATCAATTCAAAAACTATACACTCAAATTAAACTCGTCTAAAAATAATTCATAATTGCAAATTAAATTGCAAAATAAATAAAAATTATATATAAAATTATATATAAACATTATTACATTATTATTTATTACAAATTTGTTGAAAAATATATATATATTTATATGGAAAATAAATTTAATATATTTTTTTTTCAAGAACTTCACTTTAACCATTTTTTATGAAATTGCTTAAAATAAAAGAAAAAAAATGAAAAGCGTAAATAATTTACCAGCAATTTGCAGCACATAATAAAGTAAGATATGATCAGATTACAGTAATGTCTTCTGGAATCATGAAATCAAAAAAGTATGCACGATTATTAAGGATTATCACATTACACCTATTAAACCATTATTATTCTTATACATTATCACAAAGCAAATTGATATAAATAAATGAAAAAATATGCACGCAACGCGCATCGCGAAGGAGTTGGACTGTTTTGGAACATTTCATTCAAATGAATTCGTCGCATACCTTTCAATTGTCAATGTCAGGCAATTTATATATCCCAACTAGTCATAACGAGTAACAAGCGATAAAATGGAACATAACACAATCTAACAAGTGATGAGACGTGCAATTTTTTAATTTCTACTCGAGAAGACGACGCAATGATATAATGATTATAATTTTGTAACTCTATATATTTTATGTCTAATCTAAATAATTTGTCAATTGTATTATTACATAATCAGCTTTTACATATAATTTATCATCGTTTTATTTTTATGTTGCATTTTTTTTATTAATATGGCCCCAATCTAGCTTCCCCTATTGTAAATTTATTAGTGGTTACCTAGTTAGGACCTGAAGTGGGCCACAGTAGGATTTTTCAAACTTTGTTCGAAACATGGGCGTCCTTGTTAGGGCCTAAAATGGCCCCGATAGGGTTTCCCATATTGTAAACCTATTAGTGGTTACCTGGTTAGTAACTAAAGTGGGCCATATTAGGATTTTTCAAACTTTTTTCAAAACATGGGCGTCCTTGTTAGCGCCTAAAATGGCCCTAATAGGGCTTCCTTTATTATAAACTTATTTGTGATTACCTAATTAGGATTTGAGTTGAACTTGGTTAAACATTTTCAAACTTTTTCCAAAACATGGGCGTCCTTATTATAAATCTATTAGTGTTTACTTAATTAGGATCTGATTGGGATAAGATTAAAATTTTTCACACTTTTTTCAAAACACGGGCTTCCTTATTAGGGCCAAAAATGGCTCCAATAGGGCTTCCTGATTTTGATTGGAACTTTGTATAATAGTATTCCTTACCAAGTCCCGAACAGCGCCAAAGTTATTTACCACGTCATGATTAACACACATAGGTGGCCTTATCGGACCCTGACCAGGTGACCATGCTATAGCCACAATTTGACCCTGAAGTTATCAGTGAGTAATAATGCTTAGCTATGATATTAGCCAGCTTTTAACCTTAGCTAATTCAAACTGTTTTCTTTCATTATGAAGTAACCAAAGCGGGCCCTAACCAGGCCCCAACATGGCCATACGAGCCCCCGGAATTACATTCGTGTTATAGCCGAATATGAAATTCAGGATATCTTATCGGGGCCATTCTTAGCTATAATAAGAACACCCATGTACCAAAACAATTTAAAAAATCCTAACGTAGTCCAGTTCAGATATTGATTAGGCAAACACTAACACTTAGAAAATAGGGAAAGCCTTATCGGGGTCATGCTTGGTCCTACTACGGACACCCATGTGTTTCGAAAAAAGCTTAAGAAATCCTAATGTGGACCAATTCAGGCCCTAATTAGGCAACCATTAACAATTATAAAATAAGGGAAGCACTATCGGGGCCGTGTTTGGCCCTGATTAGGACACCCATGTGTATCAAAAAACCTTAAGAATTCCTAATGTGGCCCAGTTCAAGTTTTGATTAGGCAACCACTAACAATTATAAAATAAGGAAGCCCTATCGGGGCCATGTTTGGCCTTACTAGGGACACTCATGTATATCGAAAAAAGCTTAAGAAATCCTAATGTTTCCAATTCAGGTCCTGATTAGGAAACCACTAATTGGATTACCATGTTAGATCCATAATTCAAACCAGTTTAAATATCTACTTGAAAATCTATAATTCAACTTTTTATTCAATTTTGCTCAACTTAAAAAGTTCTGGTTTTAAATTGTATTTTCAAAGAGATAAAAAAGCTCAGACAAACTGCATTTTGCATTCGCTTGAACGATAAAGAATTGTCTAAATTGTGAACGAGAAAAAGTGGCCGACTAACGTCTGCAGTTTTATAATTAGACTACCCTAAACCGATGTAACCGAGTCCGATGAATTATGAATCTTTTTATACTGTCATAATTCGAGGAAGGAATTCAAACTGAACTGAGTTTTAGTTCAACTAATTTCAACAAATTTCTTTATGTCACACCGACATTTATTAATCCATATCTTAAAAATACAACAAAAAATACACAAATTAAACAAAAAGAATTCTCTTTGTTCTGCGAAATTGAGACCATTTGTAATACGAGCTTGAACATTTCTTAAGCTTAATACAACAAATGTAAAATTTACGAGGCAGATCAAACGATAGAATCTAAACAACATAACGCTTTGACGGAAATAGAACACATGCTGTAACACATTTTTCATGTCTTGGGAAGATACATTTTGAAGAATATTATTTCAAATGATGGAAAATTACTTATCAATTACGTTGCTAGATAATATTAAGTAACCAAAATAATATGTTATTAGGACAACTTTATCTTCGCTTCTAAACCAGTCTAAATTGCCATTTTTCGTCCATTTTATCTCACGAGAGAATAAATCAAAACAGTGTGTTCACTAAAAGCATTCTTTTTCATCATTCTGAAATTAAATCCGTTTGTATTTATAGGTATACGTTTTCTATAATTATTTTTGCAATATCAATTGATCCAATTTCGATTTTCACGTAAAGTAATATCGACTTCAAATTAATTGAAAAATAGAAAAAAATAATAACTTAAAAACGGATCACATATTCTCCATATATGAAATATATTATTCAAAAAATTATATATTGATGATATATTGATAATATATTGATCATATATGGACTATATATTGACCATATATGGTCCATATATTGATCAAATACATATGGACCATATATTGACCATATATGGATTACTTTTGTAAAGTGTTAATACATTGCCCATATATGATCCATATATGCAAAATATGCACATATATATGGTCCATTATATTGACCATATATATTTATATATAATACCATACATTTTTAATATATGATTTGTTAAGAATTATATATTCTTAATATATAAATATATGATCTATTTATTCGAAAAAAAATTTAATAATAATAATAATAATAGATAATAAGTATAAATAAAAATGAATAGCTGTATTTCCTTGGAAAAGCCATAAGTGTGTTTTGAAATTCCACTGTATTTTTTAAATTTATTTTTTATTTATTAAAAGTAATTTTAAAAAAAGTTGAATTAAAATTTTCAATCAAATTGAAATGACTTTGTTGAAAGATGAATGAAAATGAAATTTATTTCCGTTTTTTTTAGGATACGAAATATAAAATTTCAGATCAAAATACGTTAAATTAATTATAGTCAATTTATAAGATGGAATTTTTGTCTTAATGATTTTCCAGAAATGTATTATTTTTATAGACAAAATATGATTAGACAAAAGAAGTCTATGAAGTTTATAGTAAAAGCATTAAAATCACTAAAATAAATAGACGCGCAAAAATGGGCGACTTCGATGCCCGATTTGTAGACTCGTTAGTCGAAAAGAAGTTTCTAAATTTGAATAAATCTTCCAGTCTAAGTTAGCTATTTTTTAAAATATATTTTATATAATTAATAATAATAACATTTTAATTTTATAACAATATATTAGTTATTTTTGAATTTACAATTTAAAAAGTATTCTTTTTAAGAATAGAAATGTGCATTTTTTTAAAATTAAATATTTTTACTTTGTTTAATTGTAATAAATATTTAATAATAAATAATTTTTTTCATTTGTATATAAAATATAATTTATGTAATTATAATAATATAATTAAATTTCCACATTTTTTAATTTTTAATATTTGTAATTTTGTTAACTTTTCAATTACTTTTCTTTCTAAATTTTCACTTATTTTAAAATATTAAATTTTAGAGAATTTGGAAAACTAGATACCAACTTTTTCACAAAACACAAACTAAAAATAAAAAAAAAACTAAATTTTTTACTTTTTTAAATGTAGATAGAAAAAAGGAACATCTTCCTATGCATGAATCACGTTCATTCCACTTTGGTCACGAGCTCAAGTAGTCATGGTCTACCATAAATTTCACGCTAACCTTGCAGTGAAACAACATCGATGTTGGTACCGACAAAACAATACATGAACGTTCAATAAAAAAATGCGAAAAATTGCATTGCAAACGGACAAAATTGAAAATGTGTGTTTATGTATTTATCATGCCTTATTCCGTTACAAACATGAATATCTTGCTTGCAGATAAGTCGTGTGAGAAATCTCATTGTGAAATAAGTCGGTTGTTGATTTCTTTGTTTCTATAATTAATAGACACAGATTAATAGAGTAAATTAATAGTAGAACATATCAATGATTGTGTTGTTCGCGCAGCAAATTCAATTTATAATAACAAAGAAACTCAAGTTGAATTTATATTTGTTTAACTTTGCTTTTCATTCAGATTTTTAAATTTTTTTTTTATATTTAATTAAACAAGATTTATTTTTTTAACTACAGGAAATTATTTTTTTTATTTAAAAGAAATTTAATTAATGTATTGTTTTACAAAAAAAATCCTTTTCAACAACACATTTTTTAAATTAAAGAAAATTTCCTTTTTCTTAATTTTTGCAACAATTTTTCAATTTTTTAAAATTTTAACGAAAATTTTTTTTAACTGAAAACAATTTCTTTTTTTTTTAATTTAAAATTTTTTTGTTTATTCAAAGAAACTTTAATTTAAAAATTTTCCACTTATTCAAAGAAATTTAAATTTATTAATTTTTCGTTTATTCAAAGAAATTTTTCCAACTTTTAACATAATTTTTTTTATTAACAAATTTTTTTTTGGTCTTTCGTGTCGTTGAAACCAAAAAGTCAAAGGGTACAGAGTATTAAGGATGAAGTATAAGGATAACGGTATTTCATACAAGCATTGGCTGCAGTTCAAAACCATTATGAATAAGTATGACTACATAAAGCTGAAAATCTAAATTGAATTGCTCATGCAGAAATGCACACATGTGCAACGACTTTGAATATTCAATACAAAATTTAAGAATCGCATAATATAATACATAATTTCATTCAATGCATAATTTAATATCATTTATGCTTGTTTTAGAAAGTACAATCATTTCATTATCATGCATTATTTTATATATAAATTCATGTTCTAAATCTGCTTGATTTTGAATGCTTTAGTTAGAAGCTTTTTCAAAGTCAAAACATTTTTTAAAATTGAAAATTTTTTTAAAATTCAAAAAAAATTTTTTGAAAAATTTTGAAAATGTTGAAAAAAAAGATTAATGAAAGAAAAAAATTATTATTCGATGGAATCTTTCAGATGTTATCTGAGATTTTTAAAACAAAATCAAAGTGAATTTCACACTACATTAGCATTTCTATACAAAAATAATGATAATCTGCGTAAAGTAGTTTATAATGTTTCGCAGAAAAGCAGAGGATGTTTAAGAAAGACAATAAAAATTAGAAAATGATGTCATAACTTGCAATTATGATTTTGTAACTGCTTTAATGAATGATATGTAATGGTTTTTGAAATTATATTTAATTAACATTCCAATTACGGTGAGGGAAATGTAAAAAAAATAAGTTGACTGCAGCGCCACGGTGGCAAAAAATAAATACTATATCATGTCTTAAAAATTATAAATATGATATTGTAATATTTTATTGAAAATTTTCTTTTAATTTTCACTATTTAAATTTTTACATTTTTGAATTTTGGCATTTCTGAAATTTTAATTTTTTTAAACTACAACTTTTCAAATTTTCAATTTTTTAAAATTATTACTTTCTAACTTTTTTAAAATTTTGACATTTAACAATTTAAATTTTCATTTTTTTATATTTTTTTAAATTTTCACTTTTTCAAAATTTTGAAATTTCAACTTTTTCAAATTTTAACTTTTTAAATTTCAAATTTTCAAAATTGGCGTTTTGATTTGAAATGGTCTTAATTCTTTGCCATTTTCATTGCAATATACTAAACTGGTCCGAAAACACAATTAAATCTATCAAACATGTAATAATTACAATTAATAATTATTGACGTAACAATATCGTAACCAGAACTGATTACTGGAATCCGTTCAAGGCAATTCTTCGATAACTTCGCATCATTCTTTGTGCGTTGGGCTGAAGACCCTGAGTTCGCTAATTTCAATAAGAAGAGCACTTCATTGATAAGATCAATCAACGTTTCGACATTTCGGCTGTAAATGAAACTATTTTCATATTTCTTCGTGGACTTCATCCGTATGGACAAAAATACATATTAAAATGTGTCTTATAATATATAATATGTATAATAAATATATAATATAACTTTTTTCATATAAAATTTATTATTTATATGGTATTATATTGATCATATATATTTGCATATTTTCCATATATGATCCATATATGGTCCATATATAATCAATATATTGTCAATATATGATCAATATATTATTTCTTGAATAATATATTTTATATATGGACAATATATGATCCTTTTTACTAACAATTTTTGCAACTTTACAACTTATAACTTAACTTTAATTCATCAAAGCCAAAAGACCAATTCAACTCCTCGGACCGTTTTGTGAACAAAATGTTTCATTATGAAATGTTTTTGGTCCGCAATGATGAAATAAAGAGTCATATCAAACGATAACCATAACGTGTCCACATTTTTATCTCGTGTCTTTGTGGAATTAAATTTAATAGAAGAAAACAAAAAATGAGGAAAAAAGCCGAGACTGTCGTCGGTTGACATAAATATTCGTGATCTTACGAATCCCGGACGGACTTTAAAAAAGGGGGATATATGATGAGTTGGGCAGTTGTTTATAGGCCCGCTCGTATTGCTCGATAACCCATTACGACTGATCTTATTCTCGGTTCACGGGAATTCTAAAAAAAAAAAAAAAAAAAAAAAAGAACTCGGAATTTAATGAACCAGTCACAAAGTTTATCGCGCGAGTCAGTTTGATAACGTAACCTCATAATTCACAGAAAGACGGAGTGTTAAAATGCATTTCATATTTATATTATATATATTTATTTATATATTCGGTATATATAATCAAAGTTAAATGTCCCATTTTTCCAATTTTTTCAATGTACTTTTTCTAAAAAAATATGTTATTCCAGAGATCATACATGAATCATATCGGCGTTCCTTACGAAGACTATTCCATTTCAAAAATTGCCATATAAATTAATTATAATTAAATAGGAAATATTGAAATGGAATAGTTTTCGTAAGGACCGACGATATATAAACAATACATTGACCATATATAGACATTACATTGATCATATATAGATCATATATATCAATCATATGTTGGCCATATTTTGACCATGTAAGGAATTTGAAAATTAAAAATAATTACTAATAAAGTAACAAGCTAAATTAAATGATTACTTTTGTAAAGTGGTAATGCACTGTCAATATATGGTCCATATATGGAAAATAACAGATATATATGGTCACTATAAGTAAAAATATATTATTCAAAAAATCATACATGGATCATATGTTGACAATACAATGACCACTTATTGACTCTATATCGATCATATATGGACTATATATTAACCATATATCAATCATCTATATATATATTGGTCATACATTGACAAATATATGAAATTTGAAAATTTCATATATGGTCCATATATGGAAAATATGAAAATCGTGATGGACAATCTAGAACCATACATTATTAATATATTATCAATATATCAACAATATATAGACAAGAATATATTGTTATTAAATATTTATTGTGATATCGAAAATCGGTGGCGATTTCAATTTTGCGAAAAATGATTGACGAATAAAAATCGCTGGAATCAGAAAATCCAGTTGCTTATTATTTCTTAGGATCAAAAAAGCAATATCAGTCTGGATTTCACACACATACAAATCTAATTATAGAACACTTTTTTCATCGTTCAACTCACGTGCAGAATTCCTAAACGAAATGAGAAAATCTAACCCTCTATTCTTAGACAAACTTTATTGGCACTATTTTCGAAGCTTAACTAAACATATTGTATTCGCGATTGGCCGCGTGACTATAACCGGTCACTGCAAAATGAACCTGCCGAGAAATGAAATTTTCGCCTCGTTTCCGGTTGCCGAAAGTGACCGATTAAAGTCGTTCGCTTCTGCGAACGCAATTTCAAATAAGAAAATTCTTTAGTGTCTTTGCACCCAAAACCACGTTTCTATACAAGTTTCGACTTTTAAACAAAGCAAATTGATTTAATGTTTTTTTTTTTTTTTTTTTTTTTTTTTAT
>JABFPJ010006997.1:0-10350 GCA_022817425.1 Gryon sp. ZL-2020 | reverse complement strand
ATGTGGACTAATTTATTGAAATGTAAGATATTAACAGGTGATAAAAAGAATGAAATTGTTTTTCTTAATCGAGTTACTTTATATTGTAATAATCTGTATCCCTTTACATTTAAAAGAAGACAGTTTCTTATAAAATTAGCATTTGCAATGACAATCAAAAAAGCTCAAGGACAAACATTTAAGAGGATTGGAATAGATTTAAGAAAAGATATCTTTAATCATGGACAACTGTATATTGACAATATAGTGATAATATATTACAATATAGTGGTACTATATTAACAATATATGTTTTAGGAAATAATATATGGCGAATATATTTTCAATATATCGGCAATATATGTTTTTCATTACCAGGGTCAAAAAGAGTTGAAAGTGCTCCACTTTCAACTTTTTGAGTCTTACTAATTTTTCATATTTAGAGAGTGGAATTATATTCATTTTGATAATTCTTTGTTTTAAATATAACTTTATTGCTACCTTGAGAGTTTATTAGTAATGATGAAGCAATAAAGCAAACTCAGAGCGCGCGTAGCGCGCTTTGTTCTAGTATTAATAAAAATAAATGCAATAAAATTATTAATTTGATCACTTTTGAAAAAATATAAGAGAAATTCATTAATGCACCGTGAACGGTATGAGCTGTAATATGATTAAGTCAGGATGCAAAAAACGAATTTTTGAAATGTTAAACAGCAACCTTTTTCCAATATCTGTACACATGTAATGAAGAATGTAGAAAATTCAAAGTAACTCACAGAATCTTGTTATGAGTAATTTTTCATTATAAAATTAACTAATTTCGATGTCGAATTAAGTATGCGTTACCTCAACCGTAAAACCAGTTGCAAGTGAAAAACTCTATTTTACACATTAAACTGATTAGATTTTGAGTGCAAAAGAGGCACAGATATTATCAGAGCTATAAGTAAGTTACTGCCATGTTCAATGTCTTTATTAATCTCAATATTAAGTGGGCAATCGTATCACAACATTAGTACTCGTTTCTGACTACCCGCGTTAATTTCGTTTCACTTTTCCACCCGCATATTTTTCATTTCCTGCATCAACAAATTTGTTTACGATTTTCTAAGACAAATGTCAATTAACCGTTTATAAATTCATGTTGCATGATGGAAACTATAGTGCCTTATAAAAGATGTTTTATAAGGCTGGGATTTAAACGTTAAACCAGATTTTTTAAATTTTGCTTTATAAGTTTATATATAAACAATAAATTTAAAAAACTAAGAAATGAAAATGGTATCAAATTAAACAAAATTATCAACAATTTTTCGTTTTGTTAAGATCACGGAAATATGTATATATATACGTCCACAAATCCAGTTTAAAATTTTGAAACATCGCGTTTTCCACCCACGCCTGTCCGATTAAGTTTGCATAAATTGAGATAACACATCACTTGAATAATTTTGTAGAAATCTCGAATTTCTAACAAAAAGTCAATATTCATATTTTAGCATTTGCATGTGATTGATTAAATTTTCGAAGTAGCTAAGTTTAAAAACTGAGACAGAATAAGAGAAGAAGGTCCGGGTAATGCCGACAATTCACGTCATCTTCGTGAGATTTTCTCGCGAGCACGCGAACATGTTCGGTCCAGGGAAAATGATACACGCACGCATAGTTTCGGCTAATTTTACTAAGAAAGCACGAATTGAGCGTTAAAGCGTTTCATCCGTATTCGAGGTAGTTATAAACAGTGCGATTAAAATGCGAGAGACTACCAAACATATTATTTACCTGCAATTAGTTTGTGTAATTACTTAAAGAGTGCGAGGAGAAGAAGAGGGCGACACAGATGGAGTTTGAAAGTATTCGGATTAGCGTGATTTGATAGTCAAGATTTATTTAACTAAAATTATCGGTTATAAACTTCAATAGTAACAATCATCCGATAGTTTATAAATATTTAACTGGCTGGATAGACATCTTGCCGAGGACCCTTTTTGAGTGTTTGCAAGCACGTTCGTTCTGTGGATAAACAGAAATAATAATCTGCGATTGGCACTTGGCGATGTGCAAAAGTACTCATGGCTTATCACGTTGTAAAAACGATAAACAGTGCTATCGATGACGTGATCCAATCAAATGCTCATTTCAAAAGTCTTGTTTGTTTTGAATGTAGTGTTTTGTCTCGAAATTGAACTAATTCTAAAGATTATTCTGAAAGTATCAATAATTGTTAAAAAGTCTTATCTTTTATTATATAAATAATGAAGTTTGCATAATATAGATTAATTATATTTTAATAAGTATTTTTATAATCACTTCTGAATTGACTAAACAGTCTTGGATTAATAAAATGGTCAAGCAAATAATTGTTTCGCATTCGTTTCGAATATGACTTTTTTATATGATTCAGACGGAAAATAATATACTTTATAATAAGCCGAGCCTTTGCGATTTCATGATAAGATGAGTTACTTAAACGGAAGATGATTCAATATGCGATCACGAAATATTTTTATGATGTTAATATAACGAGCAAATATGACTTAGGTGTCAATTGTTTCTCAATGTCACACAAAAATATTTATTTTCTGTACTTATTGCTATTCATTAAAGTAGAAGAAAGTATAAGTAAATATTTCGCAGTTATCAGCCAAACATTAGCCCTTTCAATACCAAATTATTTTCAATAAAAATGAAAAGATTATTATAAAGTCCTATACAAATTCAATATTTTCAATGAAAAATTTACCTTTTCTATAGATGTATGATTGATTAATCGTATAAAAGTGAGCACAAACATTTTAAGTTCAACTTTTATTTGAAAAATAAAGAATACTGTGTAAAATACACGTTGCTTTAAAGCTACAGTGGGAAGGAAAGGGTTAGACAAACCGCTTCACGCGACATCCGAATGCACTCTACAGTATTTTACATAGAGCTTTATATTCTACATTATAATCACTTTTCATATTTAACAGTAGAAAATATAACGCGAATTTAAAAATTAAAAAAATATATATATAAATATGCAACTGCAAATATTTAGAAAGGCAATGACATTAGTTTTACATTCAGATGAAACCTAACACGCAAAAAAATAATTGGTCGACGCAACAAATACGATGGTAAATTTTACCAAAAAGTGATAACATTTACCACTTTTGCTGTAAAATGTACTACAAAATGGTAGATCTTACTATCGTATTTGTTGCATCTACCATTTAATTTTTTGCGTGAAAGATCTAATTATTTCCATTGATCATCTACTTATAATCATTCATCAACTTGGTTATTGTATTACATATGAGATTTACACTTAATACAATGTCAGTACTATTATTGAGAGGATATATAACGAAAGAAAATAATAATACAAAAAATTCTCGAAACGTTTCTTGTTTTAAATTCGACCAGAATGTGATTTACATCGCGTGTTACATTTTTGCCACAGTTGAAAACCACACAATAAGTAATCAGATTGTAAATAAATGCTACGCAAGGTTCAATTAGCCAGTAATTGATACGGCAAGTGACTTTTTGCACAAGCTTTGTTGCAACATCTAATTGATCGATTGAGTGATCGTTTATCCCGCGAGTGTCGCGTCATGAGTGCTGTCAAAATTATGCCGCTATCATTGGTACCCGCAGAAAACTCGTGATGCAGAAACAAATCGCGGAACCTATTTTTGCACGTACATACGACGTGGCTCGTTTAATTTATCTCAACGCTCGCGTTAACGCGAAGGGATTAAATGATTCTTGAAACTCTTGTCACTGACGCGGATCGCGTGAAGATCGACGTGCGTTTTCAGCGAGCCGATGCCCACAAGTTCCGGGAACTATTTCGTATATTCGGCCAGTTCAGAATGCTACAATAAAAGACCAGAACCGATTGAGCGCTGCCAGATACATACACGTATGCAAATATTACACGCAAAATATACGGCCACGAAATCAACAGCTCTGCACGCATTCTATATTCGTCACTTATTGATTTGGATTTTATGTCGCTATACGTACATGGTTGAGTGAACATTGTAAGGTTGAAAGTTTTAAATTAAAATATACATAAAAAAAAGAAAAAAATGATAGAAAATAAACATACTGAACATTGAACGCAAAATACAAATTACCATTCGACATATAGTCAAAGGTAATTTCTCGCAATGTCCAATTGTCGAAAACAAACATAAAAAGCAATTTGTCAATAATAAAAATGAAAAGAAATAAAATCAAGAAAAGTGTGTTCTTGATACTTTATCTTTAAAAATAAAATATATTGACACATTCTTAAATATAATGAAGTATTTATTAAATTGAAATCGTATTAAAATTTAAAAAATAATGAATAAAAAATCTCGAAGTTTCATTCATTTGCTATTTCGGAAACGGTGTATAAATAAATTTCTGAATATAATTGAATATTCAATCGTAAAATTTACATTTACATTTTTTCCATAATATCCATTTTTTATTCTTATTTTTCCATTACGTATGTTTCAACTGCAGTAATTTGCTTGTCTTTCATTAACTGTTCTTCCTTTTTTTATTTTATGAAAATTGTTTTGATGACATTTTTAATATCCTATAAGTATGTATAAACACAATCGAAATTACTCGTATAAATATATATATGATATGAAAAAATACAGTTTCTTAATAGAAGTTATCTTCTCATGTAAATGGAGGCTCGGGTTTGTAACAAGACGATATATAGAACATTGAAAAAATAGAAAATATTGTTTCTTGAATAATATAAAATTCATTCATTATTTTATTTATAGAAACCTTAAGTATTAGTCAACGAAGAATGTAGTAAAGCTGGTATATTTTCTGAGTCAAATAAATTGACATTAATTTCGCAGTAACTTTTTAATGAATGTAAATTGGATGAAAAAAATTAATTTGTGTCAATATATGCAATGAAAAAATAAATAATAGAAAAAGAAAGGAAATGAAATCATTAAAAACGGTATGCTTCATAAAATCGAATAAGTGTATAGGTTTTTTCTGTTTATTTTATTAGTTATATGACATTTAACATTTTATGATAACGATTTATAATGATGTTAAAGTTTATAAATTAAAAAAAATATATTTACCAATTATTTATATTAAAAATTTTAACTTAAAATTCAAGTCTAATTTTGTAGGACAAAGAAAATTTTATATTATGTTAGTATATCAATATCAGATGTAATGAAACAAACTGTAATTCGTTACCTTTATTAACCCATTATATGTATTTATGTTTCTTTATTATTTATTAACCCATAATATGTATCTATGTTTTCAAAAAATGATATCACTTTTTTGAAGTTGAAATTATAATAATGTTTAAAATAAATACAAGACAGTCTCACACAAAAATAACTGAAATAACCACTTAATCTGACAGAAATACAATTCAGTTTCTGTTAGTAAACAAAAAAAATAATTTCGTAGATACACAAATATTTTTAATATTAACGAATTAATATTATGTAAATAAAATGGTGTTATATTCCTTTCTAACGAGAACTTATACAAACGTCAAATTCAAAGTTAGAAATTAGTTATGTTAAAATTAGAAAAAATGAAAGCACCAAGTTGATTTTCTCATATGAAACAACCAGCTTATTCGAATGAAGATTCAAATTTCGAACATTCATGAATTTTAGACAAATGTTTCTAATTTAAGCTGAACGAACGCCTTCGTTCAGTAGCCGACGGACGGATGAAATTTCGAAAGGCCAATGGTCGACCCAAAGTATCTCAACTATAATAACATTCTTTTCACGTTCTTTTCTAGAATACAATTTAAACCGTATTTCTTTTAAAGATATTTACTTTCCTTCTTTTGTTCCTTTAATTTTATAAAAGTAACTATTATAATATAATCTTAAACGAACGTTTACAATTTGTTTTTCTTGAATGGAAAAGATTTGATACAAGTTAAAATATTATATCTCACACGTGTTGAAAACATGTTGACAATTTTTGATTTTATAATCTTTATACATTAAGTGTAAACTCCATAAATTTATAAAATATTTTTGTAAATTAAGTAAATGTTTGTAATATTTAAGAAACACTCTTCATAACTATTTATGTTCTAATTAAAATAAATATAGCTTTACAGAAAAATATGTATAATGTATTATTTTAAATAAGCATTAGAAATTTTTACTTGAAAATATTCGTTTATTTTCAATCATAATAATTAATATGCACGATTAAAAAATATAAAATAGAGAAATAATCTCACTAATTGTTATTACAACTACGGTTGTTTTATATAAATCAAGCAATTATGTATCATATTTGTCCCCGTCGGGTTTAAACTGAGAAATATTAAGTTAAATTTCATATTAAACAAAGTTGAATTAAGTTGCATTTAATTCAGTAAACAAACTACAATCATTATTTTTACTGCAACAGAGTACGCGGGCGTAAAAGATTTAAACAAAATAATGCAAAACTGAAAACATTAAAAAAAAAACAACGACGTGTTTTGTTTAAGCGTTAATGTTATTTACGTAATATACGATGTTCTTCAAAACGTGTACATTCAACATTCATTACGAATATGACATTAATAGGACAAACAAATCTATCGAGAATGACGGTGAACAAAGTAAAAGGCATTTTTAAATGAAATCATTTGCTCATGGCAATTAAAAAAAGTGTAAGTCTTTTGAAGCACACAAATGGCACGTTACATTGCGATGTAATTTCATACCAGAATGATAAACACAACGCGATATAACTTTCCCTCGGTACATCTGTTACTCTGCGGTTTTCGTGCGGTTATCGCTCGAGAAAATTATCTTTCATTTGAATAGTTATTTCATCAAACGTTTCATTGTCCGCTTAATAAAAAAGATTTTCTTCGAAGTATAACACTGACCGAGATAACAAAAATCACGAAAAAATCAAATACACTCGATGTAAGTATATACATTTGACTCGCGGATTTAAATCAAGAGTCGCGTTGATTCCTGATTGTGATGTAATGTCCGCTTTATTGCTGATCGTTCTGGGCGTCATAATATCTATTGTGACACATATAATTTTATTACAGCAATGATCGGGTTACCATTCGTTTATAAAAACTTGTCGTAAAATCAAATTAGAAACACCGCCAATTGATTACTGATGGGTAATAAAATATCGACATTTTTATCAGCAATTAATCGACAAAGTAATAGAGTTATGATGAATAAGTATACATATATATATATATGTATATATGTGAAGAGTATTTTTTGATAACGCGTGATCTAACACATAATATGTCCTGGTGAATGAAATATACCGAAAGATCAATGGAAAGAATTTTTTTTTCTTATCTTCATATGGCTTTGAATGTTTTCATTTTGCTACACTTTCCGTATCTACATCATGTGTTGTTACTATGTTTTATTACTTCTTTATCTTCAAATGAAACTGTTCCGATTAATTCTCTATAACGTCAAGTGATTTTCCGAATAATAGAGCTGCAGGAGTGCAATAAAAGTAGAACCATGTGAACTTCAATTCCTATGATCTCTCGAAGGAGGCATAATTTGCAAAAAAAACTAGCGTTTCACGTATAATTTGTAAACTGTATGTGCATGGGGGGTAGGAGTAAAACATGGCAACGTCGCACGTTCACGAAACGTACCCTTGGCTGAGCCATGAACGCCCTGGCCGCGCCGGGGAACTCTGCGTGCTGAGCCACCGTAGCGGCTATATTTTCCCACAGTAGTGACAACTGGTCTCACTTTACACTTCGCGCACTTTTTTTTGTATTGCTCCTCTATCACTTATCGAAACGCGGGCTCTTGTCCCTGTTTGCGCTTCCAATACAGTGCAATCGTCAGGAACGTGTTAACAACCCCCCCCTTAAAAAACCGAGCAAATTTTTGAGATCGTATGCCTAATGTCGTACGTCACCGGGACGACGCTTCACTTTATCCGAATTCGAGAGTCGCGCACTAATAATCCACTCGAACGGAAAAAAGGGGGCGCCACTGGCGTCAGCAGAAGGTCAGATCGATGATGATCCCGCGGTTCCTCATCCTGATTCGTTCAGCATCGACGGCGGCGCATATCGCGCGAGCACGTGCTCCACGGGCTTTCGCCGCTTGCGAGAAGCACAAGTTATGAGCGCCACCCCGCGGCGGTAAATGGACTTATAATAAATGGAAATAGCACACTGTTCACTGCATAACACAACAACGTTGTTAGAAAAGAACACGATCCGGCGATTTCACACGACACGATACGGACAAACGTCACGCGACGGCTACGAATCGCGACGCCCTCTATCCTTTTGCGCGCTCAAAAGGTATTGCGATCTGAACCGAACGAGCCGTACCGGTTCAATGTTTTCGTCGACGTCGCTGTCAAAATACACGCGATCGTTTTAACATTCGGGACCCAATTTGCTTGGCCTGTCTGCTTAACTTCCTTGGACTTGTTTAAGATCGCACGCCGTTCGAACTTCGGGCCAGTTAAAACGAACGAACGTCGCGTTCAGTTGCTGCGCTGTTCGCAGTCGTTCGCTAACTGTCAATCAGCGTGCTTTCCGTCGTGGTGGTGGGGAGTGGGGAAATGCAAAGACGCCGCCCCTGCGTGGCGGCCAATGCTCGTCGGCCACGCCCCCCGATTCTGGCGCCGCGACGGCGGATAAACGTATCACCGCTCTCCGCCATCGCAAAGAGCTCGTGAACTCGCGCGCGCATGCTTCTACACAAACATATTAATGCGTGAGTTTTACGCTTATGTGTTTGTGTACAAATGTGTGCGCACGGTGACCACGAGGCGGCGGTCTCGGCGTTTCTCCCACCAACACAGTTGTGCTTGCAGCTAGTTGGTGGGCTCGGCCGGCGTTCAGTTGGCCGAACGAAAATGCGTTCAGTCGACTCCCAGCGGCTGCCGCTGGAGGTACGCTAAGAATTATGGGTTTTTATATTTTTTCAACAATATCTTTTTTTTCTCTTTTTTTTTATTGTATTAGTTTTTTTTCTTTGTCCTCTCTTCTTGCGTAGGTATTATACAAGATTCTTTCATACTGATCACAGCGTGGTTTTTAGTGACATGATTACAAATTTTGTGTACTTCGTTGCTGATCAGTTATATTTTCTTGATTGATTCAAGAAATGTGCACCTTAATGTATAAACTTCGTTACAGCAGTTGAAAATGAAATCCTTATGTGAGATCATAGGTTTTTAATATTTTAGAATTCCACTGATTCAACGCAAGGTTTAAGTGAATGTGGACTTTGAAACTACGATTTAGTGAATTTATGTGATAATATGAATGAAATCATTGGATCATACAAGTTTGACGTTGATTGCAATAAAAAGATAATTATGTTTTCAATAATAAACAAAAAATGTATCATGTAAATTAATAATCATTTATCCACAGTATACAGATGATGATGATTTTATTTTTATATCACAAATTTTACTTCATGTTATAACTTGAAAAAAGCAAGTAATTATTTGACACTGCACTAATTGGCTTTTATAATACCTAATCTAATATTTGTTGGAAAACTTGTTCGGTAAGAGTTGAAAAAAAACTTTCTTCGGACACCTAAGCTAAAACAAACAAAATCAGTTTTTAACTTCAGATAAGATACTCTCAGAAACAAGAAAAAAAGAACAGAAAAAAGGAACGACAAATTAGTGATGTTAACTTTTTAAGAACACTTTTAGGTCAAAACTATCATGCACTAAGTCAAACAGTTTTTTTGTTACGATTACTTTTAGTTTATGACTACGGTAGACAAATTTAAAGAAAAAGTAATATTGTGTAAGTGAATAGTTTGAGATTTTTGAAGCGACAGATCAAGTTGATGTTATCTGGGCAGCAGCCAACTAATAAGTAGTTAGTTCGTAGATAAAGGACTCGAGAACAAAAGTCAACTAGATGCGGAAACAAGACTAGAATGCCGGCGACTAACGAGAGACTTAATTATTATTTTATTTAACAAAGCACAATGATTCATAACAGCATAAAAACTCCGAAATTGCAATAAAGATTAATATAATATTTCTGTCGTCATAATCTATGCAATGATTGAAAAAATATCACGCACGACCGAAGCATTATTTTCAAAAGTTAACCCATTATGTTTGAAAAGCATAATTTTATCCCAAAATATCGCCAATTAATAATCAGAAAACAGAATTAACGCACAATCGGTACAACACTTAATATCACTAATATCGCTACTATTACACGCATAGAAATAGGTAAGTGAATATTACTGAGAATACGAGTAATTGTGTGACAGTGGAATTTTAAGTAAATTTTACTATTTTCATTTCGTAAAATAGAATTCAACATTTAAAAAAACTCCCTCTCTGAGTTTCGAACTCGGTATCTGCTGTTTCCTA
>JABFPJ010006996.1:0-10351 GCA_022817425.1 Gryon sp. ZL-2020 | reverse complement strand
ACTTTACATATCGCAATTTTATATAGCCTACGACACTTTCGAGGGTTTCAGCTAGTTCCTCTCAAAATGTCAACAAAATCGGTTTGGTAGATTTTGCGTGATGCTCGAACAAACAAACAAACAAACAAACAAACATACTTTCATATTTATATATATTATTTAGATTAGATTATATGTTTTGCTTTCATAACAAATCATGTGAGAAATCGAGTAAAATTATTTTAAATTAAATTTTTCACAATTATTTTTATTTTTCTAAAAATGATAAATGAAATTAATTAAAATTTCAAATATGCGTGCCTTTTAATTAGCGAATAAAGAATTATAAGTTTATGTAAAAGTTGCCTCCAACTTATATATTTTAAGTGTCAACTTCATTACTGGAAATCTGTATGAATACGAATAAGCGACACCTAGCGGTAATAATTCAAACAACTATTCTTATTCTAATCAGATCTAATCAGATTCTAATCCAATCTCTAATCAGAAATCATATGATTTCTCATGTGAAAAATATAAGAATTTGAAAAGAAGGCACAGTTGTTTGATGCTTTGCCGCTATGTGTCGCTTATTCATATTCTTACAGATTTCTCGTAATGAAGTTGACATTAGAGATATATAAGTTGGAGGCAACTTTTACATAAACTTATAATGTTTTTTTCGCTAATTAAAAGGCGTGCATATTTGAAATTTTAATTAATTTCAATTATCATTTTTATAAACAAAAATAATTGTAAAAAGTTACGACGTTTTTCAGTCATGTGCAGTGAAGCGAAAGTTGGAACACACATGCATCGAGTACGGAAGGGACAGCTTTCGGTACAAGAGCGCTGTTAGTTCCAACTTTCTCCGCTGCGCACGACTCAAAGGAACATTTATGTGCAACATCGTTATGTGCATAATTTGTACATCATTTTGTTGTCACACATACTTATGAAGTAAATGTTTTTTGTGTATAAATATTGCGTATGTCATAAATTCTTTTTGTGCGTAAAGATTAATAAAGTCCAGTGTGTCAATATATTGTAAGTGATATTTATGTGCGCGAAGCATGTTGTGCGTAAAATTTTTGTATAAGAAATGTTGGTGTCTTCATATATTGTGTTTATAATGCCGTGTAAAACAACGAAAAAGCAATTTTGAAAAAAAGTGATTAAATTTTTGTGATGCAATTCTCTAAATGCATTCAGAGAATTGCACCACAATTCTCATGTTTACAGTAATGCACATGGGCCGATTTAGCTGATGGGAACAAAATGGCATGATTTCGTAAGTAAAATCTTTAAAAAATCGTCATAAATACAGCTCGTAATTATCTTGTGATTGCATTGTTTGTGGATCATTCCAGTAAATTTTTATATAAATTCTTGGGACGAATTTTTTTCAAGTTTTCAATTTTTTTTCTTTTAAAGTTTATAAAACTAACTCCAAGAATGTTGATATTAATTTTTTTCGCCGCTTCTTTGTATGTAAAAAATTATGACAATATGAAAAAAAAACATTTTTTATGATATTTATAAATTTTTTAGAAACGTTATTTTCAATTAAAATCTTTTAAGGTAGGAAATAACCTAACTCTACATTTTAAGATTTATTTGAAATTTTATTAATACGTTATTATAGATGAAATAATAACACTTGATTTTTTCATAATTTTTGACCGTTTAGCATTTGAGATAATTAAATTTGATATTTTTTCCTATCTCGATACGTAGGTTAGAATAGTGTCGCCAATGTAAACATGCGTCGACGCTCCTTTAAAATGATATAACGAATGGCGACAAAACCTATGTACCACGTTTGGAAAAACAGAAAAATCAAATGGAATTATCTCAAACACTAGACGTTCGAAAATTATGAAAAAAATCAAGTGTTATTATTTCATCTAAAAAAACGTATTAACGAAATTTCAATTAAATCTTAAAATGTCCAGTTGTAGTCTGTATAAGGCTTCTTATACAGATTATTTCCAAAATGAATCCAGATGAAATCCAAACTTCGTTTCTACTCAGGTACGGAAAAATATCATTTTTTATGTAGAAACTAAGCGGATTAATAATATTATGCAATTTATTTACTGTCAAGAAGCATATTTTTGTGCAAAACGCTTAAATTCAAAACTTTATAACTTTTTCAATACCCTATACAAGTCATATGTACATAGCCATTGGGATTTCGAAAATGGTCGAAATTTTTTCGTCGCCAAACCGTTTAATATATAATCCTAGGGTTTTGTGGAACACCCGAGAGTGACTTAAATATACTACGGATGGAGTTTGGCTAAAGTCAGATTTTTGGCATACTCTATCCCAGCCATATGCATATTCGCATCGGGTTGGAAAATGGTTGAAAATTCTTTTCGCTACACGGTGACACAAAAATTTTTATGTCCCTGGACATAAAAATTTCTCTCCTCATGCGGCTAGAAAACTTGCCTTCGACTCGGATGTTGTTCAACATTTTAAGTCACTTAAAAATCGAAAAAATAGAAAAAAGTAGTAAATGAAGCAGTAAAATATGCAAAATAAATATTTTCTACACCAAAAATACAAATCCAATTGTATTCAAGATTTTCTTGTCCGGAACTTTAACTCCTGTAGTATGAAGGCGTATATTATAACATGTTAAAGATATATACTTGTTTGCAAAGTAAAACATAATATGGCAGCTGTTTAGTAACCCAGTCTTTCACACACTGTTTAAGAAGGAGACTTAAATATGTTACATTATAAGCCATCGTAGTACAGGAGTTACAGCTTCGGACTTAAAGCCCGGCTGTTCAAATCCCGGTCAAGGAGATCTACAATACAATCGGATTTGTTTTTTTGGTGTAAAAAATACTTATTTTGGATATTTTAGTGTTTTTTTTTATTTTTCCCCCTCTTGATTTCGTGTAAGTGTTTTAAAATGTTGGGCAACAGTCTGGCAATTACATAGCATCCATATGGCATCAATATCGCAGCAGTATGGCGCTAATATGGAAACCTATTTTCTTTTTTCATCTGCAATAATATGGCATTTATCTGATAAAAGTATGGCGATAGCATACGGTACTGGCACTTATCTGGCAATAGTCGGGTTATAGTTTGGCAAGAGTACGGCATTTCCAATAATTTTAATACAGTCTGGCGTGAATAGGGCATGTCGATGGAAAATGTACGGCACTAATATGTTATGTTAGACAGCAGTAGATGGCAATTATTTGGCAGAAGTACGGCAATTCAATAGCAACAATAGGGCTTGCGAACATTATCCAGCCTGTTGCCATTTTGTTGCCAAATTCCACGCCTGATGACTGCCATCTTCATGCCAGACTTTCGCCATATTTCTGCCGCATTGATTCTTTCGCGTAGGTAATCATTCAACTCACCTTTGAAAGAAACAAGGATATATAAGAAAATTTATATCCTTTAAAAAAACTCAATTGGAACAATTTTTTGAGGCATTTATTTTCGACCTAATTATCAAAAGTGTTTCAAAATAAAGCATTTGTTTTTGTAGTGTACACACAAAATTATGAACCCTTTTAATTTATCATTTCCAGTAGTTCCAAACAACTCTTACTGGTTTGACACAAATTAAATTTTCTTATTTGTGTCTTATATGTGTTTTTTGGTTCTTGTTCAAGTTGTAGATATTATAGTTTATGTATCGATTCTGGCGATGTTACACGCAACGAGTGATCGCTAGACTTTGAAATCGCTTTGTTACCATCTCTATTCTCAATTTCGTTATTTACAGTATTGCGAAGCGTGTTCTGCAGCGTTTGACTCTTCGCGGAGTCCTCGCAACTTTTGCGATAAATCGTGCTCGATCTCGACGCGAGAACGGAAGATACGTACGGAAGTAGTAAACGACCGTGAGTAGTTCGGACAGTAGTTTTGGGAAAGTCCAGCGCGACTGGTAAAAGAGCTCGCCGACAGAACCGGCTGACCGAACTGACGTCGCTACTACTTACTTGATTGTCTCTCATGATTAAGTGAAAGAAAACGAGTTTATCAACGTTTTCCTCGACACGTTGTCAAAAATATTCGAATACGATGTTGTTATTTCAAAAATGTTTAAAGCTCAAAGGAATGTGATGTTGCAATTGGAGTTTAAAGTACGGATACATGATTTAGAAGCTAAACAACTTATTTTGATGGCTCGTAGAATAACGGTAAAAAGTGTAATAACATGAAATATAAATTATGAAAGAGATGCTTTCGAAGAGTTGTGTTTGTAGATGGAATTGGCTTGTTCAATTTATAATGCGAATTTAAACATCTCGAATATCATATTTTATACTATTTTTCTATTTGAATCAAGTGATAATTAGTTGATATATTAATAATGAATAATGATTTTGAATCTTTTTTTTTTTGAGAAAAAGGTACGATTTTAATTACCAGAATGTATATTGTAATCAAATTTTCTTATGATGAAAATTAATCTTTTTAATATTGTTTTCTCTGCAAATCACATAAAAATTTTAACTTTACTAATATTTTCAATCAAACGTTCAATCAAATAATATTTTTACTGTTATATCAAATAAAGTGTATTTAAATTCAGTTAAAAATACATAAGGAATTGAGGTAATTGAGGTAAATGAGGTTTTGGGAAGGAATGGAATAAATGGCAACAATTCAAGCGATAGGAATTTCGGAACAGGAAATATTCATTGAGTTTAAGGTTGTGAAAATAGCTATTTATTATTAACAATATCACTATATAAGTGAATATCATCAAATATATTAATTATATCAATATTTTTCTTCGATACTAAGTTTCTATCAATTTTTTTTTAATTCTAAGATTATGTCAAATATATTTATTACATGAAGTAACATTTTAATTTCTTTTAGCATAAATCAATTTTACATATTTCTTATAAAGAAAGTGACTATTTGCACTTCACTTTATAATCTTTGCTTTTTATCGAAATTTGAAAAACTTTCAAGTTTGAAAACCTTTTTTCTTTTAAAAGATATTTTCCGTCTAATCGCCTTGTTGAGAAGATTCTCTCGTCTGTTACCCCGCTTACCCCTTAAATGTCCTGTTGTTAATCTCTGTAAGTTTTTGCAAATCTTTTTTGCTATGTTCTGCCCTATTTTTTGTTACATGGTTTTCCCTAGGCCACAGCTACTTGCAGCTATCAGTCACCCTTGGATTTGACTTTTAGATTGAAGAACAAGTTTTTTTATATACGGATTTTTAATACGATTTTTATATTGCATTGTATATTTGACGTTTTATTTCGTATACAAAAATTAAGACATTTAGTAACCATTGTATTAAATAATTAATTAAGTGATTTGATTATTATATCATATACAGAAGTATAAATATGAATAAATTAGAAATTCAAGTTACACATTTTTTTAAATGAATTTTGTAATTTTGAGCAATTAGAATTCAGGGGTTTGCTTCTTTTAATATAATCTGTCAAGTGTAATCTGATGTTCTATCGGAAGTTTTACGATGAAATTGTAACATTAAAGATAAATTCAATGTTTTTTAATTGCTAATGTTTAACGTAGACAAAGATAACTGTTTATATAATAGATGTTCACATGTTTAAATATAAAAGCTATACTTTCTTTCGTACTAAATATAAGAAGATGTATCACGTTTTAAGTATTTTCAGAGTATATCTACTTTTTCTGAGTTCAAAGTCTTTCGCTTTTTGAATAAGTGCAAGATTCTGGACTCAACATAAGTGAATATACACTTATTATGAGTCAATTTTCATTTATTCAAATTTGAATTAATTTTAATTTAATTAAAAATTGTAGAGAATATAATGTCCGTGTAAAATTCCAACATTTTCAATTATTATTGGTTATTAAATTATTATTTGTTGCAAGCTAAATGATTAATCATTTTGCTTGTACAAAACAAATATTGTTATGCTAAAATTAATATTTCACTATGTATTTTTTTACAAGAATAATGTTTAACTCATGCTTCGTATTTATGCTAAAATTTAATTTAACTTTGACATTATTATTTCTTGGTATTTATATTTTAATACATTTTTCGAAGAAACAAATAAATATAATCTGTTTACGTGATGCTATGAAATAGTATGACATGAGACATGATTAAAATTATTAAATTTTACAATAATATCAATACAGCACAGAATATTATTAAAACATTATTTCGTTAAGGTTAATGTATTTTCCGTTAAAATTATAGAAAATTTATTATCTTTAGATTAAATTCTAGTTACTGTTACTTTTTTTTTTATTTGTACAGGTATATTTGAACAATATTATTGAAAAGTCCACTTATTTTATGGAGTTATCTTCCGGGCGTATAAAGAGCAAAATTAGGTCGAGTTCATAATTGTAATTTACTCTTAATAATTACTTCACGGCTGTAATTACGTTATTGTAATGAATTCTTTTTTTATTAATTTTCTGATACATTTTTTCTGATACATTACTTGTTCAAAATGGAAGTTATATAAATTGTTATTAATATTTTCGTTTCTTTTTTTATTATTACATCCATATTTCCGTTACATTAATATTAAATTAATCTTTCAGGGCAACTTTTAAATTATATTATTATTACATATAATAATTAAACAAATTATACATGAGGTGGAGATCGTTACATTATTTTAAGTAGAATATTTGTTCAAGGATTACATATTAAAACTCATTAGTGTTATCTTTAAACAATGAATTTTTGTTAGCTTTAAAGGCTTTTGTTAATGCAAATTGAATTCGCGATTAGACGCTGCTCTATTAAGTATGGTTATTTATGAAATAGCTTCTATTTATTGTTTTTAGTCGCCGTCTTCTTCTTTTTTTTGAACATCTTATCTCTGAAGTAATTAGAATCTACTTAAGTTTGTAGTATCTAACTGCTAATTCTTCTCAATTATTTACAACCATCAAATCAACTTTCAGACGTGCTCAATATCTCAAATATGTTTTTCAAATCTTTTTCAACTTATTTTCTAAGTAAATTTCAACTTTAATATCCTAGTTTATCAACGCCACTTTTTATTAGTATAGGAGTTTCCACGAATAATGAAATCGCAATATTAACAATCTTTTTCTATTCACTATGCTTTTAAATTCAATCTAAACATCTTTCCGCGTGAACTTTTTTTGTTGCATAAGTCGATATATGTATGAAAATAAATGAGTTTTGTAGATAATAAAAATAGCATCATGGAATACAATTTAATTAAACAAATAGTTCGAAATCATATATTTCTGTCTGATTATATTTTGTATAATTTAATAAAGTATTATTTCACTTGAAATTCGAATACTTTTCATTTACATATTTCAAATATTGAATCATAATTTTTTATTTGTTATATACTTGAACAAAGTTACTCTCAAAGTAAAATATTTGATTTTTTGTATTGTTAATTATGTTAAATTAAACATTGGAATAGAGATTAATTAGAAAACCGTTGTTATAATTTATTTACTTTTTGTTTCGAAAAATCTATATCAAAGTAACTTCTCGAACTCAAATGAATGTATTAATATGAATTTCATTTGACTAGGTTGAATTAATTAACATCAAAAGTTTATGATTTAAATTATCTTCGATTTCATTTCAAATATATAATTTTAACGCAATATTTGAACAGTTCTCTCATATTTAAAGCAAATATTTCAAGTTATAATATTATTTTGTTATAAGCGAATCAGAATTTATATCTAAAGTTTCATATATTTGTTTAAATGAAAATGATAATTCGTAGGAAAATGACAATTGTTATTTGTTTCCTAAGTAAGCTCGTTGTGGGTTTTGAAGTTTACACCTTGTCGCGCGTTTATCATTGAATCAGGAATATCCGGCGTTATTTTTGTCTTAAGTGCAGGCGTGCTTTTACCCATAGAAATGTAAATTCAAGTGTCGCACGAAGCAAGGGTCGCCGCGTCGAGAGGTCTGTAGTTTCCCTATATCGCGCTTTCGCAATCTATAAGAGCTCAGGCGCTTCAGCATGCAAAGGGCTTTCTGATAAGTTAATTTTATAATAAATATACCAACTGAATACGCAACGACAGCAATGCTATTGAATTATAAATTAGTTGAAAAAGTTATACATGAATGGAATCTCACGATTTCAACAACGCGATGGAGTTGAAAATGATTATTACTGAATGGAATATTTTTGTTTTTTTTTTACTTTTTTTAAAATGAAATTACAAAAAATTTGTAAATTTGCATGCTATATACGAGGTTAATTATGCAAAAATAAATGTGTTATAGATACATGAATGTTGAATAGCTCATAATTAGAAAATTGACAAGTGTTTTAAATTGGAAATATTTACCTGTACTGTGTTATATGAAATGGAGATCGTTTGAAATATGGAATCTCAATAAAACGATGCAAAAATTTAATTCAGTTTGTTGAAAAATGTCAGATTCGGTTAATGCGAACTGATTTTGAAGCGAAATATCATATTCCTGACATTTTTAATTCTCATTTTTACGTTATAAATATATGAAAAGAGCTTTTAGTGAACGAGATATTATAAAAATTGATTTGTTACTTTGTATTTATACTATTCAACGATTATTGTTTTTAATTATTTTTTGTTCTGTTTAAAAAAGAATCAAATCATTTTATCAAGCGAATGAACGGTGTTGATTTTTTGAAAATATGTATTTTATTGTTATAAAACTCGTTATTAAGAGCTATTTTTAAAGAACAATTTTCAGCAAATAATGTTTTTTCTGTTGTCATACAAAAGGACTTAATATATATTATTGAAAAAATTGCAATTTTTTGTCTAAATTGACAAAAATTCATATTCAATAACAATTTTGTTTAATATTATTCGAAGAAGGACAAGTGTACTTTTACAGATGATGTTACTTTTAAAAAATATATATTTTTTGCAACAAAATATTATACCAAATAGAATGAAAATTACGTACACGCTAAATAAAAGTTTAGTAAAAATTACTATATCATATATGAATCTGAGGACAACTCGCTATCAATGTAAGAAAATATTATAAAATAAAATGAAAAATATAATATGGTATAGTAGAAATTATTATGCTATATTATAGTTTCTATTCAATCCCATGATAAAAACTGATCTATCATATAAAATTGTTTACTATACCATATTCTAGTTTTTCCCATAAAATATAATAATTTTTGTCATGGATGTCGAGTTGTCCTCAGATTCATAAATGGTATAGTAATTTTTATTAGAAGTTACAATAATTTTTATTACACTTTTATTTAGCGTGTATTAATTCGCGAATATATTTTAATTGACACCCCGGGTAATTTAACATCACGTTTGTTTTCGTTTTCTTTACACATTTTATTTCGTAAAATAATTGAAGTTTTCGTAGAAAACTGTTCAACTTGATAAGGACTAGTTTATATGTTCAATATACAATGTGACACTTCCGAGAACAACTCTTCGAAAGAACCAATGCACACAAATAAATAAAAAGATCGTTTTAGTTGCTCGATGTAGGTAATTTTATTCACTCGTTCATATACAAATATAAGTACTAATGAGTAAAATATTTCTAATACATTATATACCTAAACGAATATATAATAATATGATTCAGTAATTTTACATGACTAGCAGTTTACATTTTGATTGATTAATAAACGAGTTTGGAGGATGACAAATCAAATTTTTATAATCAACTTCGATTCATCTTTATCATGTATCAATCTAATAAATATTTATTAATTGCGCCATATGCATCAAATATTAATCATTTAATCAACTGGAAGCTGATTGCCTTCACAGTTGACATAAAATATGCATGTAACCAGTGAGAATAACACTATTATTATAATACGATGAATTAGTCTAGTTTCTGAATCTGGACAGGATTTCAATTACAGTTATTTTCGTAATAAATGGCAAATTACCCTTCTAATGGTATAATTTGTTTACATAAAGAAATGCAAATTGGAGAATTAAATATTTTGTTTGCTCCTTAAAATTGCAACGTTTAACACAAATAATTTGTTCGTAGAAGTAATGCATTTGTTCTCTATTAAGCAACAATAAATGTCAAATTATATAATTACACATCTCGTTGAATAACTCATTATACTTTATCACACGAATTGCCTCCGAAGCCGAAATCAAAGGAAGTCGAACCCACTCGACCTTAAATTCCAGTTTTCATCGAAGATGCAAAATAAACTTGAAACATAACGGGCAACAATTTGCTTTCAAAAATTACACAAGCGAGAGAAACAAAAATAACAAGACAAAGAGAAAAAATAAAGTAACAGAATAAAAAACACACACAGTAGCACTATTAATTCCTTACAACATCGCCGAAAGTTTGGACGAGAAGCTGCCAATGAAAACAAGATGTAACCCGGGCTCT
>JABFPJ010006995.1:0-10351 GCA_022817425.1 Gryon sp. ZL-2020 | reverse complement strand
CGGGCAACAGACGCCCGTGAATTAAGCGCGTCAGACGCACTAAAAAAGAATATGATTTAACCTTATTTAACAGTGCATCTGTAACCTGTATATACGTACGACAGTTGTACGGAAATATTTTCTGTGTAGTGTATTACTTGACTATTTACATTTAGACTACATCATTTTTAAGTAAAGGACGAACAATTTTTACCGTGCTGTTGTTTACAGTCTGCATTTAGGTATTATATGTAGTTAAGTTTAGAACAATTTGGTGTGTTGTTGATAAGAAATGCGTGCTTTTCATTATATTTTATGTTTTACTGCCTTCAAATATTACCATGTTAGCACGGTTAATGTTTGTTACAATAATTACTATCTATTTATGTTTGATTATTTGGATGAGTGAGTTTCCCGATACGACTTTTTTCATAAACAATGAAATAGTACAGTGGATAAAACAGCGGCCTAACACTTTGGAAACACGGGATCGATTCCCAGAGAAAGAGTTTTTTCAATTAATAAATTTAAATTAAAAATAAATATATGTTATAAATTAATTTTACCTTACTGGTACAACAAATTTAATGATATTTTCACTATATTTTTTTTTTTTGGTTCAGTGTATTGTAAGAAGTATCTAGTCGGTGTAAAAGTGTATAGTCTTAATAATAAATTTGTTAATCGCATGATATTCTATTTTAATGGCCGCAATTTTTGTTGTTGTTAGAGATACGAAATCCCATCGATAAATATAACCATGCGTTAGGACAATTGCATGCAAGAATGAGCCGATTAACTACGACAGACGTAACTGTAACACATATGAATTGGTTAAATACGTGTCGCACGAAAAGCGTTGTGCACATTTGCTTGTAATAATGCTATTTAATTTCCCGGGGTATCTATCATCAATAAAAAGTACTGTAGCCACAGTTTATTGAGGTACTAAATATATCCATCTCTCATGCCGATTTATCTGATGTGCTTTTTTTATAATAAATCTTGCTAAGTGTCTGAATTAATGCTATTCATTAACACTTAATCTTGAAGTACATCTTGTAAGATGGTTTTTAACGTTTTACGTTCATTGTTCGGTTTATTGCTGTCGTGTCATGCTCTCGAATACCCAGTAAATTTAATTTCGTTGATCGTACAATAGTTTATATCGACTGACCGTCCAATGATAGCTTCTTTATTTGAGCAGTGCTTTTAAATTTTTATGTTATTACATATATTAAATTTTTAACAATAAAATAATTTATATGAATTGTTATATATATATATATATATTATCAATTATCTTTATCTAAATGTTTCATTTATTTATTTGAAATATTGAATGGTAAAGTTTCTCTTTTGCTACAAGTGACTGAATAGATTCAATATCTACAGTTTATTAACAAAAACAGGAGATATGCAAGGACATGACTATTGCACATAAAGCACGCTGTCGCACTGTCGCAACAAAGAAGAAGAACAATTTTCGGAATCATTTCATAGTTTTAACAACTCTCGCATTTCGAAAACTGCACTTCAATGTCACATTAAAGCCGAGTGCCTCATTTCCACTATCTTCGTCCATTTACTCTTATATTCCGTTTCTGGCGCATTCAGTTGCATCTCACTCAGTTATACACCAATACTAAACCAAGACCTCTTAAGATTTTTACTATTTAGTTGCTTTCGCATGAAATTAGCAACATCTAATTTTATTTTTCAACCATTCACTTTGTCCAAATTTGTACACATTTAAATTAAAATATACATAAAATTTAATAACTTTACTGTAAAATAAAATAAGAAAGAATTTATTTACGTACAATTTTTGTTAGAAAATTTTCCTTACAGTTTAATTTATACATTATTCTTTAAACCGTTTTAGTAAAAATTATTAAGTAATTAAAAAAATGTAATATAATAAAGATCTCATTTTTCATGTTTCTGCAATGAACTATTATTACAACTAATAAACAATTGTTTTGCCTAAAAAAGAGAATATGAACTCTTTTTCGTGACGCACAATTTGTCTGTTGCTTACTAGATGAAAAGCTGCTGTCAAGGTAAAAACACATCTGAGAAACTTTCTCGGGATAACAATTTTTTGCCCGTTTAATTACGTATGCAAGCTTTTATTTTTTTCACCGCAGTAATAGTGTTGCGTATATTTTAACTATATTTAAATGATTCATGAATTATTCCATGCAGTTTATACGATTGTCGCATATGTTGCAATAGTTTTATTACGAACAATTTTTCAATCAAGCGTGAGTTTTGAATTGACGAGACTTTCGAGTAGAGTTATACATTGCAAGCAATGGAAATAAGGATAATTAATTATGTGAAGTGTTTCCAGAGTTGACTAAACTAAAATGTCTCTGTTCGTCAAAACTATGCAGTCAAGGCAGAAGTAAATTTAATTAGTGGTTCATATTAGAGTTAGGAATATTATTAGATCAACTGAGTCTGTGAAATTCAGAAATACTTCGCCGCATAGATGGTTGCTATATGCCAGGTGCTCCCTATGTCTGATCAAAATGACTTTTACTACTTGAATATGCTTCTTAGCAATAAATTAATAATGCTTACATTTTTAATAGTAAATAAGCAATGTATGTTCTTACATTCAAATCAATAATACTTAATTTATATTCTAATTATAAAGTCTCAGATGTTTCTATCATACTTTCCTGTCTTTGAATATGATTACTTCGATAATAAAAAAAAGTAAACTATTAAATTATACTCACTTGTTCATCAATAATAACACTATTAAAACAGCGGAGAAATAATTTAATTGCTATTTTAATTAAAATTTCAATACAAAAAATGTGATTAAAATTTTATTCCTTTTGATATTTTATAATCTCCTATTAATAATTTTCCATTGTTACTCAATTTAATTCATTTTACGCGTGAAAATAATTAGTAATTAAATTTTCCCGAACTTTAACTGCATTCAATTTAAAGTAACAACATAATTTGCTTGATGTAACATGAATTTCGATTATGTTTGAAATGAATTGTGTTAGTTCATTACATGGGAAATATTAAGCACATAGAGCTTGGCATATACTTCATAAAATAATAAATGTGTGACATAAAATCCAAGCCCTTAATTACTTTTCAAGTTTCTAATAGTAACTGTCTCCGTAACGCAAATATTGGCCCGTCTGCCATTCCGGCATGAATAATTCACAGCGGAATTGATGCTGTATTTTAGGAAAACTGTGCAACAATTATGACATCACGGCCACATCGTATGTACGTCTATGGTTATTAAATTATACAAGTATGCTATCCACCGGTGTATATTCATTATTAAGTTAAAATTAATCCTCACACATTTTATAAGCGTGTAAAACTTTATCGAGTGTGATTTAATAAAACACAATCACAATTTGATTTTTGAAATTCACACGCAAAAATTGCGCAACTGAAACTTTTCTAGTCATCAACATTTTTCGGTTTATTAATAAATGCTTCTGCGATTTATTTACGCTTGTCTGTTAAAAATGTGAAATTTAAATGAATAAATAGAATTGTTTATTTGTGTAAAGCTTTTCTGGATAAATTAAATAAATGTTACGCTGTGCAGCTGAAACCTTCCAGAATATTGAATATTCAAGAAATATTTTGTATGAAAGTATTTCTAATCACCAAACCATATTAACATTTTTAAACTTGATTTGGATTTATGTATAAGTAAAAGATATAAAGTATTCATATTTTCTTGGAACTTTACTATCGCAAAATTTTGTTCACTTTTTATCGCTAATTTTTTAAATGTAATTTCATTTTCATTTATTGTTTTTGTAAATTTTATTTTCATTTTTAACTTTCATTAATTCTTACTATCTATTTTTTAAATTACATTTTATTAATTACTTTATATTTTCCTCTATTTTGGTGACAAAAACTGTCTTTGATGTTTCGGGAATCGAACCCTTATCCTTTTTACTTCATTACAACATTGCGGTCTCTTTACCCACTAGACTTTACCAACGCCTTGTTGACATAGGCAATTCAAATTGAGTCGATAAAAATAAGACTTTAGAGACCATTTAAATAGAGTCAATACCTTAAATAATATTGTGGTTTAATTTTACTAGAAAAATAATACTTCTATTTAATTAATAAATTGAAATATATTAAGACGAATTAAAAGTATAATTTATATTAGGCATTCTTTTGAAATTACTTCTAATTCGTAGAAAAGCGAAAAAGACCTAACAATTCAGAAATAAAAACTGAAAAAACAAGCAAAACTGAAAGAGCTATTATTTTTGTCTAATTTTCAGTTTTTTCATTATTTTTCTTCCTTCATATTTCATATTTAAATATTAATATACAAATGAATAAAAGCACTGTTTATAAGCACTGTTTTTTTAAAAAAAGTATTATATTATACTTTAAAAACTTAAGACAGTGGGAGAAATAGGCATTTTTACCCTCCGAGTAAGAGAAACTACTTATATTTCATGTACTTATTTTTCTACTTATTTCAAGCTGCATATGGTTTTCTAAAATACTGTTCTAGGATACTGATAGATAATTAATGTAATATATTTACATATTTACATAATGTTGTAAATGTTTAAACATCTATAAACAATCTAATTGCATTATTATTTATGGTTTCGTTTTCTCACCTGGCGTAACGAGCTGCGACATTGGTCACGTACGACGATGATGCATTGATGGCTGAATCTGGTATCGCTCCAGATTCCATTCCTAGTGGTGATTTGCATGACCCTGCAACAAAATTATTCATATTTATTTCTGTCGCCTCGTATCTGAACGTTTGAATTCATATTTTTAGTTTCCACGCGTTCAATAGAATTCTAATTCAAGTAAATTTTATGTAAAAATCTCGGTCAAAATGATAAAGAAAACATTTTTTATGGCAGTAATGAGAAACTAGTTGTGACAATGAAAATAGTGGTTACATCAAGGCAAAGAGGGTTTTTTTTAATTATTTATAAGAAATGAAGGTAAACCTTAATAATTTTCTAATACAATATGCCACTACAGTGGTTCCTGTTTTGTTTTTAAGAACAATACTATATGTGATAAAGTGATCTATATCTGTCAAACTCTTAACAATGTAAAGTTCCGATAGCTTCTATGAAGTTAACTATAAAATGCAGTGATGTAGCAAGTGCAAGCTGCTTAAATGAGTTCGTCACGTTCGTTCTTATTGGTTGTACAAATTACGTACGTTTAGGATAGTCGTTTGGTCATGTACGGGCGATTAAGTTTCACGCATGTTTACCCGACCTGCAGTTTATGTTGGTTCGTGGTCGATACTCGATATATAGTCATTTTGGTCCTTTCGAGTGAAGACTAACAGAGACTGGAATGAACAAACGTGCGTCAGAAATAGGGCGATGGTCCTAAATATTTTTGACTGTGGTAGGATAAACATTCAAAGGAAACGCAGTGTAGAGGATTATTTAACGTTAACGATCGTGTTTAAATTTTGTTATTCGTAGAAAGAAAGAATATTTCAGAAAAGTGCTACTGTTATTTGCTCGTATTAATTGCAAATTGTTTTGTTAAGTATAGTTTTTGATGTTGAAATTAATTGACTTATATATTTTTTATAAGTAAATAGTATATTTTATATAAGTAAATAGAAAAAAGTTTGTTAAATTTATAATATATATAAATTTTAATATTTCTAGAAGTTAACATTACGCTTGTCAAATTATAGTAGCTTTTTATGTTTGTTCCGTTCTATTGTTTATGAAGAATTAATTGAGTAAGTTAATATAATGTTCCAGTTATAATTGTAGTTCAAACGCAAGTTAACTAAAATATTCTATAATTTAGTTTTATAATTTAGTTGAACGTTATTTTATATACAATTTCAGATTCTGTGTGATATAATTTAACTGATTGGTTATACGGTAAAAAATAAACATAAAAAATTCGCAGTTTATAAAAGCGCGTTGAAATATTCTATCTAAATGTATATGAAATAATACATAAAATGTAAAAGAAATATTTATTACATTTTCATAATAGATGCAAAAATCGTTTCCGTAAGTTTAATTAAATTTGTTTGTTTTATTCGCAACAATATGAAAGTTTTGATAAGATTTTAAATTAAGTTCACACAGTTTTTGTTTTATTTTTCATATTTTTCAATCTTGATCTCATTTCAACGTTTATTAAAACTGTAATTATCTTTTCCATTCTATATGCAGATATATAAATATAACCAAACCTAAATTCTAATCCGATTTTTCTTTACGATTTAAGTACTCATGTAAAATGCATAAAAGCTTAGTTCTTTAGCTGTTGGTTCATTCTTTTAATAGTTATATAATTCCTTAATGTATTCAAAGTATATATCTTTACGCATACCTCATTTACTTATTCAAATTGCACAAGTAACTAATATAATTTCGTTGTCATACTAACGGTCGTTAAAGGAACCACTGCAGAGTAAATTTAGAAAAAAAGATGAATTAAAATGACTTATTGCCAGTTAATTCTACTATTATTTCTGAGCAAAATTCTTTGATTTAAATAAGGTAAACCATATTGTAAATATTTTTTATACACACGAAAGAAAAAGATTATATATAAGAGCAATTATACCAAACAATTGCCTCTAATGATTCACTATCTTGTGTATGACTGTTTTATTTTGAATTGCATACCTGAAACTTTACCAGAATTGTATATTGAAATGTCCAAATCATTAAATCGGAAACATCGATCACGATCAGAGTTTATAAAAACATGAGGTGGCGCAATAAAACAGTCTAATTTTTCATATCATATAATCTATTAATATTAATATCTTACTTTTTAAATAGCCAAAGCCAACTTTTGTTAGAAGTGTTCATATTTCAATTATATTGTTCTAACGGAATTGTTTATTATAATTAACAGCGTGTTGCCGACTAATGACTTGTATAATTTATTTTTGTCGCAAATATATCCAGGCATGCGTCAAGCGTAACAAATCTTATTATACAATTCAAGTGCAAATCTGAAGAGCAAATTTTAGCAAGGCAATGAGACAGACCCAGGTAGTAATGAAACACAAACGGCTGTGTTGTTGACAGATTACCGCATCTAACGTGCTTTAACAATCATCACTGAGTTGTTTGTTAAAACTTGATTGATAATTTTCTCGTGGAAATTTTCTTTACTATCTTCATCGAACCGTTTGTGAAATGTGATGCAAGCATTAAGGCTAAATATTTTTGCACTGCTAAGAGCAAGTAACATTTACTATGTTGCTTTTTCAAGAAATGAAAAAAATTGTCAGCTTGCTTTTGGTATGATTAATATAGTTTAGTCGGAATCTCTTTAGGTCCGTGTTATTAGTAATAATACGAACCTAAAGCTTATTAAAAACCTTTTACTTGACGTTACATTTATATTGTTATTATGATCTTATATACTACGTTAGTAGAAATAAAATCAGGCGTTCCACTCTAAGGATGTAGACACTATATCTGTCTTGTCCTACTGTAAACCCATTAGTGATTACCTTATTAAAGTCCAAACAGAGCCTCATTAGAATTTCTCAAACTTTTTCAAAACCAGAGTTAACAATGGCCCCGATAGGGTATTTTGATTTTCAACTCGGGCTACAAGATGAATGTAACGGCGGGTGTTGACATGGCCCCAACCAGAAACTTGTGTAATGGTATTCCCTACCGGGGCCAAGGTTGTTTGCCAGGTCATGGTTAATACATATGTATGGTCTCATCGGGCTCTGACCCAGGTGACCATGCTGTAGCCACACCTTGACCTTTGATATTTGTGAGTTATACTAATTATAGCTTATTGAGTTATAATATATAGCTATGATATACAACACGGAAAGAAAAAATCAGCTGGGATAGCAACAACGAGCGCTATCCCAGTAAGCGTAAAGCGCTGTACTAACACTGCTATGCGCTAGCTTAACTTCTAGCGCCTTCGCGTTGTTGCAGTATGCTACGACTCATCTTAGAAACTTTTTGACGGTTAAAAAGAATAATAATTAATTTCAAATTAATTATTATTCTTTCATAAATAATACAATTAAATATTTTTTTTAAATATCATTATTTTATTTAAAATATAAAAATATTAAATGAGAAAAGATTGATAATCAATAATTTTAAAGAATGAGGTTATGAATTTATATACAAACCAAATTAGTATATTAAATACTAACAAAAAAAATGGGAAATATTTACGTATGAAATTTTTAATGACAGCGGATGGTAAATCCTATTTTTCAAGGATTTTACGTATGTCACAGCCCATTTTTGTTAATTATCGAATCGTTTAAAGCGAAAGTCTATCTGCACATTTAAGACACGCAGTGTTGATTACAGCGTTATCACAACAACGCGAGGCGCTATGCTTTAACTCGCGAGTTTCAGTGCAATGTTTCGTATGTTTTGATATAAGACTTTTGATTTTAACACCGCGAAAAGTGTTATTACAATACTTCTTTTCTTTCCGTGTATGATTAAATTTTATGACAGAAGAAGAAGAACAAGTTATAAAGACAAGTTTTTTATATTATCAAGAAAAAAAAGGTATGAACAATCAAATGAGACAAAAACCGAACATTAGGAGCAAATCGGGAATTTAAAAAAATATTAAAGTTATTAACTTAATTGTTAATAACTTTTATTTGTCGATAAATATAAGATATCTTTACAATTTGTTCGTCTTGTTCTTCCGAATATTTTTTTCATTTTGAATTTAAAAAAACTGAAAAAATTGAATTTTAAGCATTTTGTTTCAATAAATGCGGAAAAATACCACTGAAAACTTCCCTACGGGAAATTGCCAGACTTAACATACGGCTCAGAATAGGCTTGATATTAGTAACACATTCTGCCAGAAAACCAGTACTGTGCCAGACTTGGACCAGTTGGGTTGTATTATTTCGCATATATATTTTTGACATTCAATTTAAACACTGTAAAACTAATCAGCGACCTCTGGGTCGTAACTGGAACTTTATAAAATTTTTTCATCGTTTCATTGATTTTGACCATTTTTTGACTCCTTTTAAACATTTTAAAGACTGTGATTTAACATTAAATGATGAATTTATATGACGCGCCAGCTTAATTGCTACTAATTAATCGATACAAACAAGTTGTTGAGTCAAGGTGACTCAAAATACGTTTTCCAAATTTGGATTTACTTTCAATTTAACAAAACAAATAGCAATAACACCAAACCCAACAACATACTTTCTCCAACAAATTTAAAACAAAAATTATTAACTTTTCTGCTTGTATAATATAATTTTTCGGATGACAAAAGAACCAGGAAATTGATTCGATTGTTTAACAAAAAAGAATAACGAAAATGTGTGTGAATTCAATTCGTCTTGAATGATTTTAAAGAGCAGTGCGGGGCAAATTTCCCCCATTAATGGATTATAAAAAGTAGATTACATTATTTTGTTAATTACAGACTTAAATAAGAATGTGGAAAATAAACGACAAATGTCATGCACGAATTAGCTGAAAAGAACGGCAAAGTTCCGCCAGCGGTTGTTAAGCATATTTCAGTGCTAACTCCTTTGGGAAACTTGATTTCTATGTCACGCGTCGTAGTCTACACTTTAAGACCTTGCCCTATATTTGCAGCGCCTACAAATTGATGTATGTGTCAATGGTACGAGTTGAATAACACTTTCGCACTATTTTTTAAATTACTAAATTTTTTAATTAAAAAAAAATATATTTAAAAACTTATATGTTTAAAAAAATATATTTAAAAAGAATATATTTTTCTAATTATTGAAATATAAATCATTAATACATTTGAGACTGTATCAATAACATGTTGCATCACATTTTTTATGTTAGTTTGTATATTTGTGAAAATGCAATATTTGGTAACACAATTCTTGAAATAAATTTTATATAATAAATTTAAAAAAATTATGAGTAATTATTGTAAGATCATTAAATAACGATAAATATTTTTTATAATATTAATACTATGTGATAAATATTACTTTCATAAATATGATGTAAAAATTGTACGGAAATTTTTATTATAATCTTTTAAATATCTTTAATATCAATTCTATACTATAAATGACGATTTTTATGTAAATTTCATTTCATAAAAATTATTGAAATTTCATTTCAATGGGTTCAAGTTGATTTTTTGTACGACAAATGTAAATGTTGCCGATTTAAAAATGTAATTATTACACGGAAAGAAAAAATCAGCTGGGATAGCAACAACGAGCGCTATCCCAGTAAGCTCAAAGCGCTGTACTAACATTGCCATGCGCTAGCTTAACTTCTAGCGCCTTCGTGTTGTTGCAGTGATGCTACGACTCGTCTTAGAAACTTTTTGACGGTTAAAAAGAATAATA
>JABFPJ010006994.1:0-10352 GCA_022817425.1 Gryon sp. ZL-2020 | reverse complement strand
TTTTTTTTCAAAAACTACTTTATATATCGCTATTTTATATAGCCTACGACACTTTTGAGAGTTTCAGCTAGTTCCTGTCAAAATTTCAGCAAAATCGGTTCGGTAGATTTTGCGTGATGCTCGAACAAACAAACAAACAAACAAATAAACAAACAAATAAACAAACAAACAAACAAACAAACAAACAAACAAACAAACATACTTTCATATTTATATATATTAGTTAGATTATATATTTTTTATATATCTATATTTATTATATCTTTATTTATATATTATTTACATCGTTATATAAAAATAACTATATTATCTAGGAAATCAAATGCAATCTAAATAATTAACGAATACTTTCATTAAAAAATTTATAAACTTTATTTACTTTATTTTTCATATTACTAGTACCAATAATGATGGTCAGTGAAAAATATTAAATACTTTACAATTGAGATAAGTATCGACGTCCGAAGACATTTGCACTTGGAAAACGTTACCGTAAAAGTAAAATATTTTTAACTGATTATCGTTATAGTTTATATAGTAATCGTTATATATAGTTTATATAGATCATTGTTATAGTTTATATAGTTTATATAGTTTATATAGTTTATATAGTATAGTTTATATAGTTTATATAGTATAGTTTATATACTTATAGTAAGTTTGAAAATATGAATTTAAATGACAAATACTTTTGGGAATCTGTATTTGGTGTATAAAGAAAGCTTTATACAAATTTTCAAGCAATTTTGTTTTTTAGCATGACGGTTTAACTTAAATGGAATGATTCATAATTTTAAGCAGACGTAATAGTATGTAATTAAACTGACGTTTGAATAATTCAGTAATAATTATAATATTTCCCGACTTTTTCAAGAAAAATGGAATTCCCTGACTTTTCCAGTTTTCCAGGTGCGCAACAACCCTGTAAGTTATTAAAAATAACAAACGATGTTGATAATATATGTTATGTTAATAATATGGTTGTACAGTCTGAGAAATTAATGCCCGGTCTTCTCTGTATGTTGCATCTTTGTTCAATCTGCTGTAAATTAACCAATTAAACAGAAAAGTACATTTCTGAATTTCTGAAGAAACAAAATCAAAATGTTATTTTTTCAACGAAATATGTAACAACAATAATGTTAAATTTAAATAACAATTTTGTCAAATTGATAAATGTTACTTCTGTCAAATTGGAAGGTTAATTTTGTTGAACATCAAATAAATTTGCTGAAAAATAATTTAAATTAATATACGGACAAATTCGTAAAATATTGTTTTATTTGTAAATAAAACAGGAAGAATGGATAAAACTGACTAAAAAACTTAAAAAAGCTAGTCAAAAAATTTGTGTTTCGTTTGCTTCGTTCAATACTCAGCAATTTTTTTTTTTTTTTTCAATTTTTCTTTAACTTATTTTTTTATTATTAATACAATATAAGTAATAATAAATATGAGTAAACTTAAATTATTAGTAAACTTACATTAGTCCAACTATTTTACGATAACTAAAGCAAATTACAAAATATAAAAAATAATATATAAATATATGTGAAAAATATAAATTAAAAAAATTATAATGATATCAAATGAATAAATTTCTTTGTATGTATTTTTCTTTTGTCAATTAATATAAAACTGAAAAGCAAAAACATGATACAACTTGTCTCAAGGGAACCAAGAAAAACAAAAATTAAATTGAAGCAATCGAAATATATATTAATTGTTGTTATCAATGTTATGTTTTATTATCATTTTGTTATGTTATTCAATGATTTAAAAATGTTCATTATTCCAATTCTGTTAATACAATTACAATTTTTCTTTGCTCATTTTTATGGGGATTCTTCAAATATATAAGAGTAACAGCGATAAAAGTAATAATGTGGCCATTGATGAAAGAGAGTAGCAGCGAATTCGGCTGAAGAATCATCCTAATTATATACTTTTTAAATTAACATTGAAATTATGTCTAACAATTTAAACAAACAATCAATGCATAAATCAGAAAAATGAATTTTAATAACTTTTAACTGAAACATTATTGTCACTTAATACTCAAAAAAAAATGTATAATTACATATGAAATCTACGTTCAGAATATACTAACAGTTAACATACAAGTAACACTTAATTTCGGACACTGCTTAACACATTGTCTTTTATTTAACATATATATACAAAAGAGTATATTGCTAAGTTTCATAATAAGTTATATTAAGTCATATTAAGTTATTTTTAATAATTACAGCATATTCTTCTAATATGTCGAAATAACGCTGTTTAAAATATGATTTATTAATATTAGATTTATATTTAATTAATATTTTATATTAATATATTTTAATTAATTATGTTATAAATTATAATTTTGAAATACACTCTATATTTTCGTAAAATAGTTCTTTCAATTTGAAATCGATAATTTAAAATTAAAATAGTATTTTTAATCATTTTATTAGTAAGTAAAAGTTCTTATGTTTAAACATTTTTTGTTAATTTAAAAAATCTTCATATTCTATCTTAATTATTATTATTATAAGATTGTGATTACATTAATTAACAGTTCTTTTAATATATTTTTATAAAATATTTCTAATTTAATTAAATTAGTGAAATATCAATATTAATGCAGAAATTGAATTAGTATCTTATTCTATTAAATGATTGAAAATTGGTTTACATGACTTTTTAAATAAAAATAATTGTTTACTATTTTTTATGTTGTGTTTTTTTTACGAAAATGGTATTAAAATATATAAGGAATCTATGTTTATTACCTAAGACGCACATTAGAATTTTTTCATATTTCATATAAATATTTCAGATTGACCAACTTTTTGGGGAAGTTATTTTAGATATAATCTTCGTTACGTGAATTCTTTAATTTATTAAAATATTTTTTAAGATGAATTTAGTATATAAATAAAATAATAAAATAAAATAAAGTAATCAATTTTTGTATATAATTAATTTGCATTTAATATTTAAGTATTTTAAATTTTTAGGTGAAAATGTGGCTTTATCTTCCGTTGATTGCGTCAAAATAGTTGTGATTGAAATTATATTTGCAAAATAAAATTATTCTTCAATAATGAATGTATTCTTATATCGTTTCATATAAATAAAAATAATCATAATAATGGAGTCAAATGTTTTCAATGAAAATCAGTTTATATAACTATTTGAAGCTCGAATTTGTAGTGAAAAAAACCAGATAACATAAGAAGTTTAACTTACGACCAATAGCAAGAACTTGGCATTTCACATATGTATCATCTTCAACTTCCAATAAAAAAACTTTACTAGCCCCTTTTTTGGGATCATCTTTGAATTTGTCTACAGAAAAATTCTGTAACTGTTTAATGTACACATTGCCCCGCTTTTGTTGTGCCTTTATAAAGACATGCGCCACAGTCTCCATTGATATATCTGGAAATTTGAGAAAATAATTCTTTCATGCCTGTTTTCCATTATAGCAACGTAATTGAAAAACTTATTTTAACATGTATTTCAGAATATAATTAACAATAAGCAACACCTATATTACTTTGTAGGTTATGTCTTAAGAAATAACTTGTTAGTATGTATGACAACAATACTTACCGTTATTTTTGTAGTAATCTTAAATATATAAAAGTTAATTGTCGATTAATGCGTATTGTTATATTTATAACAACGCTTTTGCGAAGCAAAATTTGCACCAACTAAATCATGATCCAATGTATATTTGCGAGACTAGCGAAGAAAATACAATATGCAACTACGCGAAATGTGAAATCGAATGAAGTGACATCTACAGCGTTATTTACTAGTTACTTTTCCGTTTTTTACTATATGATGATGATAACTTTGAAAGGTAATGAAATAGGAGGTTATAAATAAGATGCAAAAAATTTTTTTCAATATAATAGTGCAGAATACAAGAAACGAAGATTGCTAATAGTCTAAATTCTTAAAAATGCAAGGTATCACCGTTAACGTCTATTTATCATTTACAGTGAACGGCACGCGCGTCACAATCTTAAGCAAATGGAAGCGCATAAGTGATAAGCGTCCATTTCGAATGTTCTCGACGTATTCACACAAGTGCATTAACGTCGTGAAGTTAAGTGTTCGCTGACATATGAGCGATACACTAGTCGTGGAAGTTTCAGTTACTTGCATTAAACTTTATTTATTGTTAATAAAAGAATGACAATTAATTTCACGTAAGTCTGTCGTGTAGTCATAATATAAATAATTGTTCTTGCTCCAACACGCCAAATTATTAAATAAAAGTTGCACGTCATAACAAGTATTTGCATCTTTCTTCTACATAAGTAAAACAGATTTGAAAAAAAGGAAAATTGCTTCTTAAGAAACAATTGTATTAAATATTCTTACGGGCGACAAGCAGAAAAATAGTTTATATTAATAAAGGACAGACTTATGTGGTATGATCCAAATTTTTTTCTTAATAACGTATTATTTGTAATATATAATTGCAAATATTTTTTAAATTCATTTTATGACGTTTCGGCCTTTAAAATGGCCGAATAATTGGCCATGATAATTTTATGATGGATTAAAAAATTATTAACAATTGTCTGTTCCGAATAATTGGTTATTATAAATATTAAAATTTATATTCAATGAACCGACGTTAAATACATTTATTAAATTATGTGGAATGAATTGTCTATCCTTTATTACACACGTTTTAAGAAACAAGCAAATACAGGCAGTTGCCTGTAAAGTGGAACAAGTTTGCAAGCTCAAAATGTACATTTCTATTTATTAGCCTGTAAAATTAAACATTTCACATGTTGTAGGCTGTATTTGCCTGTTACTTGTAACGCGGCTAATATAAAATAATATTCTTCTTTGAATATGTCATTGTTGAATAACATCCCTGCTATATTCCTTTATATTCAAAAATGGATTATAAATGTCGTCACTAGGAAACTATTGTACTAATCTTGTACGACTTTTTAGATAAATGTTTTTAGAACATATTTGTACTTTAGGAACACGAATTTGAATGTTTTCAGAGCAATTCAACCGTTGAAAATAATCCAGGCGCCATAAAATACGCTAAATATATTTTCTATTTCTAATAACTCTAGTCTTAAACGAAAATTTCTCGTTTGTGAATACTGAATACGAAAGGATAAATGAAATACAAAAATGAGTGATTCATCGGCTGGTAATAACACAGATTATACAAATGCAAGTATAGGAAAAATAACAATTATAAAATATACGCAATACTATTCTTCTCACAACAAGATGAAATTAACTAAATGGATCATAATTTTTTTACACTTTATACACGCAGAATGCGGCAAACGAATGACGTGTTTATCATAAAAGGTTGTTTCTTTTATTCTAAAATACTTGTACATTTAATGCTTAAGTAAACGCGTAAGTCGTTTATACGAACGGACCGGCCGTTTATAATAAGCGACTCAGGCATTAATAGCAAAAGGTCGAGCCGAAAGACTCAGCCTCTTATCTGGGAGGTTCAACCGCGCGGGCCGAGCGACTCAGCCATTTGGCACACGCGGCTGAAAAGTTTTATCACAATTTGTATGAGGGCATGAAGAAGCACAAATTTCGAGGTTAACTCGACAATGACAGGGCAATATACTCTGCCAAATTTGAAATGACATAAGTAAAATTTGGAACATGGTAGAATTATTAGATTCATTATAAGAATGTTATGACATTGTATTAAAATATATACTTTATTACGTAAATTAAAATAGTGACTGTAGTCACTATTTAAACTTGAAAAAAGTAACTATAGTCATTTTTTCAAGTTTATTAAAAGATGTTTTAAAAATGAATTCTTTGTTTCATGCGATTCACTCTTTAGTTTTCCTTATATTTATTCGTTTACTGTTTCTAATATATAATTTTCGCGATTTATTATTATTATTTAAAATCGTATTTTAATTTACGTAATAAAGTATATATTTTAATACAATGTCAAAATAGTCTTATAATTATTCTAATAATTATACCATGTTCCAAATTTTACTTATGTCATTTCAAATTTAGCTGAGTATATAGCGCTGTCATTATCGAGTTAACCTCGAAATTTGTGCTTCTTCAGGCCCTCATACAAACTGTGATAAAGCGTTTCAGCTGCGTGTGCCGGAAGGCTGAGTCGCTCGGCCCGCGCGGTTGAACCTCCCACATAAGAGGCTGAGTCTTTCGGCTCGACCTTTCGCTACAAACGCCTGAGTCGCTTATTATTATAAACGGCCGGTCCGTTCCTATAAACGACTCACGCGTTTACTTAAGCATTAAATGTATAAGTATTTTAAAATAAAAGGAACAACCTTTTATAATAAACGCGTCAACCGTTTGTCTCATTCTGCGTGTATAGACGTTTATCAAACTTTTTTTATAAAATTTAATATAAATAAATTAATTGTTTTCCAGTTTAACGACACAACAATAGACACATGGGAAACAACGGCTACTGCAACAAGTAGTAATACTGTAGAAATTTCGAGTAAATCGAACACTTACCCTTCAAGTAGCAATAACGCTTTAGATTCATGTTCATCGCATATGTCAATATTAACGGAGAATTCGCGAGTTCATGAATCTAATATAGATGTAAGTATTATATAAATAATATTATACAAATATTGCAATATATTATAGAGAAAATATAAACAATGCACATTTGATGGAAAATGTTCCATGGGAAAACATTTATCTAATCCTTTCCTTTAATAAAAAGTTTATGTAAAGATAAGAACGTAGCGTTTAAGGGGACTCTCCACGAAAATGGTAATTTTCGTCAATTTCAGTGCAATCGCTTTGATTTTTTGGTGATCAGTAGAGTTCAGGTCCCTAATTAATAATCTGTATTAAAAACTGAGAAAAATCATTTGTTTATGAGTTATTAACAAACAAATGTTCAAAAACGCCTATTTTCAAAAAGGTACTGGGAGCTTCAATTACAAGCAATTTTCTGTTTATTGGCAACATTTTGTTCCTTATTTAGAGGACTAGGTAAATTACGGACAGATTTTTAATAACTATTAACAAACAAAAGTTATGGACAATAATATGAAATGAAGCCAAAAAGTCCAAAAAACGCGAAAAAACGTGTTATCTTTTACAGTTTAAAAAATAAAAGAATCCAATCGGATTAAAATTGAGCTCCCACCAACATTTCAAATTTGGAAAATCGATAAAAATAAGTTTACGAGAAAAACGCATTTTACAGTTTAACTGTCATTTTCTGCGGCTTACATTCTTATAATTACATTCTTAATAAATTTAAATACATAATAATGTTATTATTATGATGATAATAAACACAGATAATGTTTGTCAAAAATATCATAAAATCTAATGTTTTTCGGTTTATTTGTCTCTTATTTTCGGTTTATTTGTCGTTTTTTGTTTAAGACAACAAAAAACGGCCGTAAAAGCATTTCTTCCGCCTTTGCATCGATGTGCATAACTATTAATTTCATGCATTTTTAAAGTGTGTTTTAAAAAAATAAAAGCATCACATGAAAGAGGATGAGAGTCCCCTTAACGTCAATTCATAAGTAACGTCAATAAAAGCAAATGAAATTACACAACAAATGAGATTTTTTAACATCTCTAATGTTGAAAATTGTTTGACATTCCAATGTCCTTAAAGTATAAGCTAATTAAAACTCATAATAAAATAGTCACATTTGCAAGAAAATTTGAATCACTGGAATACCTTGGAGTGAATATTCCTCAACTAGGGAGAAAAGTTGCCGATTCTAGACGAGTGTGAGGTTTGATGCACGAGCCGTAGGCGAGTGCAGATATCTCACACGAGTCGAATCAGCAATTTCTCCTTAGTTGAGGACGATATTTTTTCTCACCAGTGTATCGGAAAGGTCTTTTTTTCCTCGAAAAATAGGATAAAAGTGGCACTTTCCCTCCAGAGGGATGGAAAGTAACTATAGTGATGGAAAGTAACTAGAGTGATGGAAAATAACTAGTTAAATAAAATTTATTTCACTTATTTAAGTTATACAAACTTTCACTCCCGAGGGAGAGAAAGTGCCACTTTCGTCCAACTTTTTAGGGAAGAAAAGACGTATTTTCGATACACGTGTGAGAAAAAGTAAATATTCACTATAATCTGAGTGTATTTTTACTTATTTCAAATTATTCGATTTTAAATAGCGGGAAAATTAAAGTTTTAAGTGATTAATTTTATATACTCAATAACAATTTTCTCATTTAATAAAAATTTGTATTTCAGGATATGGAAACGTCAATAAATGCGTCAGATGAAATAAATATCACTTCCGATTGAAGTCTGGATTCATATAATTTTGAAGACACTGAAGAAAGCAGCGACGAAGATGACATTGAAAATGATCATGCTGCGGTATGTACCTTATACCACAAATATGTTATACTACCAAATGTAAAGTATGCTTCTCATGAAAAACTATTATTTTTTTAAGAAAACATTGATTGCAAGGTCATGCAGGTCAATCATTTTTTTAATGGGAAATCCTATTTTTATTGCATATTCGTATTACATGACGAAAAAAGCACAACTTTTATTTGAAGTGATTTTTCAATTTCTGTTTTCATTTTGTATTAAAAAAATTTTTTTATTAATCTTTAATTAATTTTAAGATGCACCGATGCACAGTCAATGGATGTGCAATCAATCTGCACCATTGATCTGTGTGCAGTAAACCTAATCTGTGCAGACTTGAATGGTGATTCATTGTTTTGGATTCCATTAAATTTTAATGTAATGTAATTTAAATTTTAAAGATAGGGGCCCCTCCCGCGCTTTAGTCCCCTCCATCGACTCTTACATCCCCTACCACTCACTCTCCACGGACGCAACCAGAAGAGAGTACATGGCGGGCTATTAAAAATGTCATATACATGAAAATAAGTTTTAAATATTTTTGAAAGTTAATTTTACAGAAATAGCTAATAATTATCATCAATCTTTCAGGAATATCAATTATAATAATATTAAATGATATTAATAAATAATCAAATTTTTCAAATTGGGCCCTCATAAACTGTACTCTGTCTAATTGTTGATGTCATGTTTAATTGGAAATTTGTTATAACAATGTTTAATTATTATATTAAAGTAATTCTTTGTAATCACTTATTTTTGTTGACGTTCCTCAAATGGTAGTACATCAAATATGGATGCATGTTTTTGAGTGTAAGGTAATTTTTAGGTTTTATTTTACCTCGTCTTTTGAGAACTGTTTGGCTTCGTCTAGAAAATAAGATTTTCACGTCGAAAAATTATTTTTTCCTGAAAAAAAATCACTTGCGCAAGTCAAAAATATGAGTTTTTTCAATAAAATTTTGTTAGATTCATAACAAAACATATTTCAACTGTCAATTTTCACTCGAATTACGATTACATTGTTATGATTGCTTGTTATATTAAAATCTTTTAAATATTATCACACACATTAATTATATTTTGCTTTTAGCCTATGTCTGAACTAATAAAGAAACAAATGAATGAAAAAATTCGATTGTACATTTTGAATTAACTTTATTATATCAAGGTGTCAAAAATGTAACAATTATGTATAAGATTATTAAAGATTTAATTTTTCTGAGTAAATTAAAAACGAGAAATACCACCTTTTTATTGAAACTATATACACTGGTCGCAAAAATAACACATCAATTTTTTCATCCCAAAAATTGCTAATTTTCAAAAGACTGTAACTTTCTTAAAAATCAACAAAAATTAACTTTTTTTGTTTTAAATTAAAAGTGAATTTTTCCTCTTTCGATATGTGAAACACAATTTTAGTTACACGTGACATTTTTTTATGTTTTAACCCTGTAAACATAACCAAAAAAAATGTAAAAAATGCATCAACTTTTACTGCATTTTTCTGCAAATTTCGCCAAATAAAGCTATTTATTTTGCTTCAAAATCAAAAAATTTGATTCATTCTGAACAAAGTAAAAAAAAAGGTTAATTTTGGATAAAATTTGACGAAATTACAATTGATCGAAAAAAAATGTCTTGTCATTCATTTTGTCATCAATTTTTGACATTTTTACCTAGGACTACTGTATGTTAAATTGTGTTTATGATTTTTTGTACGAGTTTATGTGTGTTTATGTATGCTTATGTGTTTTTATGTCTCGTCACAAAAAACGCATCACTTTTTTTCAATAAAAAATTACCACTTTTCAAATGGCTATATTTTTTTTTAAGGTTGTGACTATTCGCACTCCCCCGTGCCCCGTCTCCCCCGTGCCCCGTCCCCACCCGTGTCACATGTCCGTCAAGGCTGTCAGCCGTGCCACCCGTGCCAGCTGTCAATAGTGACAACTGAACGTGC
>JABFPJ010006993.1:0-10352 GCA_022817425.1 Gryon sp. ZL-2020 | reverse complement strand
CGTACATAAAAAAATGAAACATAAAAAACTCGCACAAATATATCAGACACATAAAAATCCCGCATAAAATTATCAGATACATAATATTCAATACAAAAAAAACTGATACTTAAAAATCATGTACATAAAAAACCGAAACATAAAAAACTCGCACAAATATATCAGACACGTTAATATCAGAGACATAAAAAACTGATACATAAAAATCCTGCACAAAGTTATTAGATACGTAATATTAAATACACAAAAAACTGATACTTAAAAATTACGTATATAAAAAACCGAAACATAAAAAACTCGCACAAATATATCAGACACGTTAATATCAGACACATAAAAAACTGACACATAAAAATCACGCAAAACATTCTACCATTTTTCTTTATATTTTTACTATCGTTGTTTGGTTCCAGATCGTGGGAAACATTTTGTACTCGAGCGCAGCTATCCTTTAACGGATATTTACTTAAATTAATTAAGGCAGTGGGAGTTCTAAAATACTCATAATAGTTCCAATCATAATACAAGTAATAATGTTGTTTTCATTATTATAATTATATGAATAATAATTAATTATTTATACAAAAATATTACTTATTAATAAAATTAAATAATTATAAATAAAAAATATGAAACATGATGAAATTCATATATAATATTGCATTTTACTAATTTTAATAAATATAATAATAAAAAAATTAACGTATGCTTAATTTCTTTTATTATGTTTTTCTTATTATGTTTCATTTATTTGATTTTACTTCATAAATAAAATTACGTTTATGAAATAAGCTTATGCGCAGAATATGGGAAGATTATAAGAAGCTTATGGAAAGATTATGAGAAGCTTGTTGTTTGTTTAGGAGCTAATGAGAAGCTTACGAGGAGCTTATTTAGCGCCTATGAGGAGCTTATAAAGCGCTTACGAGTCTATTGTACTTAACCAGTTAATGTGATAGGAATATCTTCTGTATATAACATTATTTGTAATTTTGTTAGTTTGAGGCATATTTTGTGAAACGTATCTTTGTGTTTCAATTATTCCTATTTTCTGGAATAAAATTAGGTTCCATATTTATTCTGTGTATCAGAGAATTTCGTTTATGATGTAACAGTTTGAAACTGTACTATTAAAACTATACGTGTAGATATAAAATGCACGCTAGACTAATTACTTCATTTAAATATGAAAAGATTAACTTCTTCGTGATTTTTTATTTATTAATTTTTGTTGCGTCACACTAATAAATAAGTTTATTGCTAATTTATTTTATTTATTATTATTATTATTAGAAATAATATTAAGTTCATTGTTAATAATTAATCTGTTGTTAATTAATTATACAAGATTACGAGTGAGTGAGATAACTTACCTTTTAACTAACTGATAAACTAACCTTTTAAAACAAACTTATAAACTTTAAAAAACACAAAGCATTTTCCATAAAAACTCCCCAAAAAATAATTTGGCATAATTATTAAAATATATTTAAACTACTCAAAAACTGATATCAATGAAAGGTGAAATTTCTATACCTAAAAGTAGTACCAAATTGTAAAAAAGTAGTATCAAATAAAAATGTAATATTTAATAACAAAAAATTTTATTTAATTTTTTGTTATTAAATTTTTTGTTATTTTATTTAATACTACTTTTAAGTATAGATCTCACTTTTCATTGATATCAGTTTTTGTGTAGTTTGAAAATATTTTAATAATTGTGCCAAATTATTATTTGGGGAGATTTTATGGAAAATGCTGTTTTTTAAAGTTTATAAATTTGTTTTAAAGGGTTAGTTCCACGCGATTTTCGCAGGTTACCGTGTGGAGAAAAAACATAAAGACCTCGCAAATGGCGCTAATCGCCGGTTTATGCCTTTGCTCCCTCTTGCACTACACAAAATCACGCGATTTAACGGTACTCTCCACGAAAATGGCTATTTTCGTCAATTTCAGTGCAATCGCCTTGACTTCTTGGTGATTAGTAGAGTTCAGGTTCCTAATTAATAATTTGTATTGGAAACCGAAAAAAAATCATTTGTTTATGAGTTATTAACAAACAAATGTTCAAAAACGTCCATTTTCATAAAGGTTTTCTATTTTTTCAAAAAAATTTCAAAAATTTAAATTACAAGCAACTTTATTTTTATTGGCGCCGTTTTGGTCCTTATTTAGAGGACTAGGTAAATTACGGACAAATTTTTAATAACTATTAATAAACAAAAGTTATGGACAATAATGTGACATCAAGCCAAAAAACGTGTTTTCTTTCACTTTATTGTTTATAACTTTTTTTCATTAATAGTTATTCAAAATCTGTCCGAAATTGTCCTAAAGAATTAAATTCTGAACAGTTTAAAGAAAAAAAATCATAATAATTTTATTATTATGATGATAATATACACAGATAATTATTGTCAAAAAATATCATAAAATCTGATGTTTTTAGTTTTTTTTAAAACTATACGTGTAATAAAACTATACACGTATAGTTTTAATACTACAGTTTCAAACTGTTACATCATAAACGAAATTCTCTGATACACAGAATAAATATGGAACCTAATTTTATTCCAGAAAATAGGAATAATTGAAACACAAAGATACGTTTCAAAAAATATGCCTCAAACTAACAAAATTACAAATAATGTTATATACAGAAGATATTCCTATCACATAAACTGGTTGAGTACAATAGAGTCGTCAGCGCATCATAAGCTCCTCATAAGCTTCTCATAAGGTCCTAAACAAATTTCCCATAAGCTTCCCATAATCTTTCCATAAGCTTCTTATAATCTTCCCATAATCATAAACATAATTTTATTTATGAAGTAAATTCAAATAAATAAAACATTGAAAATGAAAAACAGTGCTAAGTACAAAGATTAATATCATAGAAAGAACACAAATAAGAAATACCAAATACTACATACGAAATTAATATTTAGTTTTGTTAGTTCTAATTAATATTTTTAGTTAAAAACATAGCATTAAATCAAATAATTTCAATAATCAAATAATAAAAAAACAGCCGTTGTAAGTAATTTTAAGCATAAGGATCTATTGTATTTTCTTTTTGATGTTAAATCAGCTTTCACCATAAGAGTGAGAAATTTGTTCAAGAATGAACTTAGTCTTAAAATTAACGCTATTTTGCAAAGTAAATTTAATGTTGTTAGAAATGATGAAATCATGAGTGACTTTGAAAATTTTCAAACAAAAAGTGTAATATTATTAAGAAGCAATATTTTTAATGATTGGTTTGATGATCATATATTGTAATAATTATTATTACATTTAATAATGTAATAATTAATATTACATTCTGTATGAATACATACACCACTTTGACAGTTAGTTTATCAACATTTATTGATTTACCAATAAAAATTCAACAAAAAAGAGCTGCAATTAATATTCAAAATAATGATAAATATTGCTTCTTATGGTCGGTTATAGCAGCATTATATCCTGCAAATAGTAATGTTTGTATAAAAAGTTCATATCCGCATTTTAGTACAGTATTAAAATATGATAATATCCAATTTCCAATTAAATTTAAAGATATTCCTAAATTCGAAAAAATAAATAATCTATCCATCAATGTTTATGGTTTCAACAATTCCAAAAATTATGAAGTTTTTCCTTTCTATTTAAGTAAAAAAATTTCAGTTTTGACGTTATGGGTATAAAATAAAATCACAAGCTTTCGACTTTATGTTAAACGAACTTTATTTCCAACGTAACTTGTATTGAGTTCTACCACAGAATGAAAGTAGCAGGCACACGGTCGTCAGTTACCGACTTTAGCGCCCCTCATGAACATTAGCGAATTACATATAAAGAGACCGGCCGAGAAAGAGCGCCAAATTTAAACTTCGAACTTTCAGGAAAACCAAAAATTAATGTACTTATGGTTAAAGCTGATCATAATAATAATGCATCTGGTAGAACAAATGATAATGATAATTATAATAATGATTTTTTAATGAATATTCAAAATCATGACATTGTTAATGATAATAATTATGTTGATGAACCTAATGAAGATAATGTATATCATTTTTTGTAATAAAGACCTTATCACAACCTTCCAAATCATCGATAACAAAATCAAAATGTAAATTGTTTTTCTGTGATAGATGTTTGAATCATTTTAAAATTGAAAAATCATATTTAAACATAAGGAAAATTTTTTTGATATAAAAAAGCAATGTAAACTGCTTTTCCCTAAAGACGATGATAAAATTTTACTATTCAAAAATTATAAGTATAAAGAGTAAGTTCCGTTTATAGTGTATGCAGATATAGAATTTGTATTAGAATCTTCAGAAGCATCACAATCATCAACACCGTCTAGCGGGAAATAACGGGAAAGATTGTATGAATAGGTTTATTAAACAATTGAAACTTTATCATTTTAATGTTGATAAACAGTATAAAAATCCTAAACCATTAAAGCTATTTGTTAGTGAGGAAAACATTAAGAAGAAGAAGTTTTAAGAAGGTTTCGATAAAATGATAATAAGTTAAATATATTATCGATAATATCAATTTCATTTATAAATAAAATTATACATATATTTTGTTTAAATATTTTGTTATAAAATATAGGAATTATATATTCTCAATATATATCTTTTTTATATAATAATATATATTTTTTTTATATAAAAAGCGGCAACAAGTGTAATATCCAAGATATAAATTTATATATATTTAGTATATAGTCAGAGTTATATTTTGTCTATAAAATGTTGGATATATTTTCGTCCGTGTGGGGTACAAGTACATTAAAAAACGAATTCCTTACATTATTTTCTTTTATTTTTTATCACTTATGTATAAAAATATTATTATTAATAATAACGTACAAATTAAAAATAGAACAATTCTAATTCAGTGTTAGGCAACTATAATTTTATTTTTTATTCGGGAATTATGTCGTTGTTCCTTATTAAATTTACTAATGTTAAATTTTCATAGTCAATTTTTTGTTATGATTTCTTATCTACTTGTATTCCTATTAAATTACTTTTTTCAAGATGAACACTATTTTCTCACAAGTAGTTGTTAAGTCTATCACGTAGTATATAAAAGGAATCATTGTTGCATTTTGGTAGACTTGCGTGTATCGTCATTCTTGCGTTTATCATGTATGTGTTTGTATGTAACTTGCGTTAAGTTCGTGTCTACATTAAGTTAAGGTTAGGTGTTATGTTTATAAAAACTAAGCGAGAATCTATCTTTCTCTCATCTTTCTGTATCAATCTAACATCTATCCTTGTTTATGTACCTGCATTACTTAGAACAATATAATTGTAAAATGTAATAAAAAAAAATTGTAGGTAAAAAATTAATAAGAATTTGATTCAAGTGTCATCTACAACATCTTCAACATCTACAACTTAAAAAAATTATTTTCGTTACTCAGCCATTAAAAACGCACTTCTTACTCCTAGGAGGAAATCGAATAGTGCTTTTCTTCCTTCTCTCGTAACGAAAAATATAGTTCATACCATGGGAGACAAACAGAAATCCTTTCCCCATGCGAAGTTTACAATCCGAGCCGAAGGCGAGGTGTGTAATCGCATGAGGAAACACATTTCTTTATTTGTCTCCCTTGATATGAAATATACTATTCTCATAAGCTCTGTTTTAAAATTCTTTGTTTGAAATTCGTTTATTCCATATACAGGTTAAGAAATAGTAAAAAATATTTCAATTGTTTCCTTAATATATGGTTCATAAACAGTAAATATTATATTAAAGTAAGTATTTACTATCTGTTATTACCCATAACAATAGTTCTTAATGAGGCCTGTTCCTGTAAGATGGAATTCGTTGTACGATTCATTACAACAAATATGTACACTCGAAACACAAATGTTACAGGTCATTCCAGTTTTGGAATTGGACTCTTGTTTAAGAAAGGAAGAGTTCACATATCTTAATGAATATGTGAAATGCTTAAAGCCGATTGCTAGTGCCTTAGACATATTACAGGACGAAGAGTTGCTTTTATGGAATTTTAATTCCAACATTGATTGTTGGAAAACGGCAGTTGCAAGCTTTACAACCCGAAAACATTAAATATTGTCAACCAATTCGAACAGCATTAGGCGAAAATCTGGAAAGACGATTTGAGCCTTATTTCAAAACTTATGGCTAAGCGTGCAACGCAGCTATAACTGCATTTACTCATCCTCGTTTCAAGGGACGATCGATGATCGAGTTCCCCGTAGATTTAAAAAACAAAGTTAAAGAGCTTGTTTTTGATGCAGCAAAACAATTTGACGAAAAAAATAATGACACAAAAACTGGAACTACAGTCGAAATGCAAGATCAATTTTTTTATTTCGGCGAAGACTCGTGTTCGAGTAGTAGTAGCGCTCAGAACATTTCTTTCGAAATCGAAATATTGCGATATTTAGACGCGCCATGTACGACGGACATTACGATTATAAGAAAGTATCCATTAATTGAAAAACTTTTCTTACACTATAACACATCTATACCGTCCTCTGCGCTTGTAAAGCGCCTTTTTAGTTATGCCATGATGTACGATTTACCTAAGATGAACCGATTAACAGACGATATGTTTGAGAAACGGATTTTCCTAAAAGCCAATTGAGTTACGATTTAAATATGTAAACATGTGCTACTTCAACGGTTATTATTAAGATTATTTATTTATTTATTTATTTATCAAGATAACTCCTAGGGAAATAACAACCCTCTTGGCTGATAACAATATCAATAAGATCCGATATACAGTGCAAACAATCAAATAAAAAGCTTATAAAACTTAGGGAGGCAATATAATAACCAAAATCAATTACATATGAAAAACATATAAAAGCTAATAACCGTTGATTTTGATTAGAAAAAAGAAAATTAAATAATTTAGCTTTGAATATATGTAACGAGTCAGAGCTACGGATGTAGATAGGTAAAGAGTTCCAAAATTTAATGGTCGTAATCAGAAACGAGTGTTCGAACGACGTTGAACTATAGGAAGAGAGAACCAGTTTTTTATAAGAAAGTCTTACAGGTCGAGACAAAACGGTTGATCTCTCAACAAAGTTCACTGCCAGATATTCTGAACATCGGTTTAAAAGTAAGTTATGAGTTAATGATCCAAGAAAAAAACGCCTTCTGTTGGCAACATCAAGCCACTTTAACTCAGACAAACTGTCGGATACATGGTCAAATTTCCTCAAACCATAAATAAAACGGACGCAAGAGTTATGTAGGATCTGCAGTTTGTTATTCAGTGCGGCTGTAAGGTCAGTGAGTAGCAGACAGCAGTAGTCAAAGCATGGAGTAATGAGCGAGATGACAAGTTGTTTACGTAATTCAGGTAAGAGATACGAATGACTAAGCTTGATTCTGCGTAATCTCACCCAAACTCTACGACATATTACTGAGGTATGTTCCTTCCAAGATAGTGTTGAGTCGATAATGACAACCAAGTTTCTGGCAGATGAAACGAAGGGAATAGGTTGATTATCGCGGAATATTGTCGGCAAAGAAGTAAGATCAATTTTATTAATAAAGTAGGGAGAACCTAATTTTCGTTTTAGTAGGATTAAGCATCAAGTGGTTGTCCAGTGACTATCTATGGATATTATAAACATCATCTGAAACACGTGAGATCATTTAATGGAGTTTGGATAGAGGTCCTCGTATATAAATTTGGAGGTCATCAGCATACATGAGATGTTGACAATGTTTGATTGAGTCAGAAATATCATTGATGAATATTGAGAAAAGAAGGGGACCTTAGACAGAGCCTTGAGGAACCCCACTGAAAGTTTCTCGCCAGTTTGAACGCTGATTGGATGGACCTACAACAGCTTGGGCTCTGCATGTCAAATAAGATTTGAACCAAGCAAGAACGTCATCCGAGCATCCAACATGTCTCAACTTAGTAAGTACTTTATCGTGATATACCAGATCAAAGGCTTTCGTGAAATCAAATAGTACTAAGATAGTAATATTTTTATTATTAATACCAGCCCGCACAGCATCCAAGAGCTTAATAAGAACTGTTTGTATAGAATAATACTTACGAAAACCCGACTGACGGTCACCAAGAACATGATGATACGTCAGGTGATCTGCAACCTGCTCATGAACCACAGTTTCAAAGATTTTGGAAAGAGTACGAAGGAGGGATATGGGTCTGCAGTGTTGGGGAGCAGAGGGTTTGGGGATTTTAGGGATGGGTTTAATGATGGCAAGTTTCCATGAAGAGAGAAAGTATGAGGAAGTTAGAGATTTATTGATAACTAGCTGAAATCCCGGCTTCGCTCGGGCGAAACCCTGTGAACCTCTCCCTATGACCGTGTATGAGTCTGGACTAAGTCCCTAGTTCCACCCGAAATATTTCTATGGATCCACGTTAATCATGACGTGGCTAAAACTTGGCCTTGATTAAGTTTAGCAGTAAAATACCATTAAAATTAATTTCGTTCAGGTCATATCAATGCTTGGCGTGATATAAGTGTAATAGCCGGATTCGATAATCAGGATGCCTTATTGGAACCATACTTAGCCTTATTGGGGCTATATTTGATCTTCTCGTGACCATATTTAGCTTTGATAAATACACCCGAAATAGAAAAAAAATTTTTTTTATAATATTAATAGTTGTCCTTAATAAGGATAACTGAAAAAGAAAAAAGCTTGACAAACATAGTCCATATTGGCATTATATTTGGCCTTAATTGGACCATGTTTGACCTTATTCTGAACATTGTCTGAGAAGCTTTTGAGAATCTTCGCACAACCTCGAAAACAAACTCCAAACCATTTCCTGAAAATTTCCTGAAAATTTTCCGAAAACTTACTTCCTGAAAACATCCCGAAAACTTCCCGAAAACCCTCTGATTACCTCCTGATAACCCCCCGAAATCCTTCGAGAACCCCCCGAGAATCCCAAGAAATCCTTGCGAGAACCCCCTGACAACCCTCAGACAACCCTGGCGGGGGGGGTGTCCAAAATCAAAAAAAAAATTTTTTTTTCAAATGTCAAAACTATAAACACTACTTTATATAGCCTATGACATTCAGGAAAGTATAAGAAATAATTTGATACTAATTTGAATTAAATCGGTCCAGTAGTTTGGCCGTGATGAGGTAACAGACACACAGACAAACAGACAGACATAGATTTTTAGATAGAAATTTATATATTAGTAGGATTTTATTTATTTTATTTAAACTGACGTATTAAAGAATTTTATTCATTATTATAAATTGCTTTATTTTATTTTATTTATTTATTTTATTTATTATATATATTAAATTATTTTAAATAGACCTAAAAATTTATATACTTTAAAACAGAAAAAAAATAATTCAAAATGCTCTTCAATTAAAACGTCTGATTATATCAGAGAGAAAAATCAAAAAATATTTTCTAATATAATAAGTATTATTGTTAATATAAAATACTTGACACTCGCATTAAAACACGTTAAAACACGCAATTTTATTAAATTAGTCAGCTTTACATATGTCTTGTAAATCCATCTGACGACCACCCCCCTCCTATGACACTTATAGGTAAAATAATTTTTTTCAAAAATCAAAATTATTAGTACCACTTTATATAGCCTATGACATTTAGGAAAGTATTAGTTATTTTAGTTAGTTGTTTTGCTAGATTTAATTTGGAAATAATTTCAACTAAATCGGTCCAGTAGTTTGGACGTGGTGAGGTAACAAACAAATAGACAAACAGACAAACAACCATGTATTAACAATTATATATTAATTAGTATGATTAGGATATAATATATAAAACCGCTGATGTTGGCGTTAAAACACGCTGAAACACGCAAAAAATTGATTAAATTAGTCGCTATAGACATTTTTCTTCAAAATCCATCTGACGACTCCACCCCCCTGCTATGACCTTATACGGAAAAATAATTTTCTTTCTAAAACTTTTTTTTTTAAACTATAAACATATATATATATATATATAGCCTAAGGCATTCAGGAGAGTATAACCTTTAATTTGAGACGTATTTGAACTAAATCGGTTCAGTAGTTTGGCCGTGATGAGATAACAGAAACACAGACAAACAGACAAACAGACAGACATAGATTGAAATTTATATATTAGTAGGATCACACTAGAAAAATAATAACAGTTTGTATTTGACTCTACAGATAAGAACATGGATCTCTTAGCCCGCGGGGTGCTGCGATCGTGGATCCATTTATGGTTGAAATGATGATCCGCGAACAGCAGCGCTTCGTGGACTTCAGCACCGGCAACTTCACCCCGGTTACCTCGGAGATACGAACCATTCAACCGGTCGTATTGCCCGAGATAT
>JABFPJ010006992.1:0-10353 GCA_022817425.1 Gryon sp. ZL-2020 | reverse complement strand
GTTGCGCACTAATAGTCCCAATTCCAGCGCATTCCGCCGGTTCAACGTACTTAAATGCTTTATTATGGTTTTTTTGTATGTTTTAAAAATATATAATCAAAAACTACAACAAATAGATTTAGAAAAGCATACAGCCAAAGGTAAGATAATTTACTACAAATTTTGTTTTCGAATCATTAAATTAACATAATCATAAATGTTCGTCAATGACATAACCTCAAATGTACTATCAACAAATACTTTTTTCATAAAAAGTACTTATTTATAATTACACTATATTATTTAGAATAAATATAGTGTAATTGGTATAATAATTAAGGATTTTGATATTTAAATACATTATTGTAAAAATGTTACAAAATATAATTGTCATTGACGTTGCAATAAATAAGTATAAACAATAAATTTTAAGTATACAAAAATGTTCTTTTTTAATGTTTAGTGGAAAATATTCATATATTTCTTATGATATTTCTAAATAATTTAATAATTTCTTAAAATTTTTTTTCACGTTTTTGAATTTAGCGCCATTTATGCTGTCTTTCTATTGGTTGAAAGGTGTATCGTATTCCAGTATGTTCCAGCGAATGTGTGGAATGAAAAATAGCAAATGAGTGAAAGAGTAAATAAGTGAAAAGCAAATGTATGGAAGTTGACTGTATATATATATATATATATAAATATTACACCTGGCTGAAAAGTGTGGATTTTGTTTTCCCGGAACACCAGCGTCCGCAGAAAGTCATACTCTTGAAACAAGTGATGTGGCAACTCTGTGAGATTGTTTCCGGACAGGTCAATCAGTTCAAGGGACGACTCCAGACCCGCGAAATTTGCCGAATTCACTTCGTACAAATCGCAATCAGTGAAGTATAATTCGCGAATTCGAGAGTCCCTAAAAGCTCCTTCCTAAACAAAAATTTGAACTTCCATTAAATTCAAATTTCAAAATAGTAAAATTAATTTGATTTTTTCTTTTTTTTTACTTTCTTGAAAATTATTACCCTAGTAGAAGTTACGCTTGGCCTTAATATGGCCCTGATTAGTAATGCCATTTTGTGGTAAAAATATGGCGTGCCATATAAGGGCCTGATATGGCTACCATGATTTGGCTGATTACACACTTTGGAACCATAATAGGGGCTTGATGAGGTAAGCCTTACCAGGCCTTTATATGGCCATGATCAGTAATGCCATTTTGTGGTAAAAATATGGCGTGCCATATAAGGGCCCAATATGGGCCTGATATGGCTACCATGATTTGGCTGATTACACAGTTTGGGATCATGATAGAGGCCTAATGGGGTATGCCCCATCAGGCCCCCATCATGGATTCACATCATGCAAAATTAGTTTTTTTATTTATAAAAAAAATTTAATCGGGCCCTAATTGGGATATGATATGGACAAAATAATTTACAATAATTTGTCCAGATTTCCATATCAGGGCCACACCAAATTCGTGGTTAAGGTGGCCGATTGAAATACTGAGCCACGTATGTTCAAATCTTCCTTAAAATTAATTTTAATTCGGATTAAATTGTAGGCTTAACAAGGAAACCATGCTATCCAATCGGGTATGGTACCTGACATATACGGCTACAGCATGGTCACATGGTTAGGGCCCAATTTGAGCATCAGGTTAACCATGACGTGGCAAACCTGATTTGAACTTTAGGATGCTCAATCAGGGCATTTTTGGCCTTGATAAGGCCATTTTTTACCTTATCAAGGCCAAAATTGAAAAAAGTTTGAGAAATCGTAATGTGACCCAGTACAGGCCCTGATTAGGTGATCCTTAATTGAGTTTTAATAAGGCCAACCATTTTGAGGCCCTTTTAGTAATGTGGCAAACCTAATTTGAAAATCAGGATGCCTAATCGGGGCTATTTTTGGCCTTGATAAGACCATTTTTGACCTTAACAAGGCCAAATTTAAAAAAGTGTGAGGAATCCTAATGTAGTCCAGTTAAGGCCCTGATTAGGTGATCCTTAGTTGAGTTTTAATAAGGCCAACCATTTTGAAGCCTTATTAGTAATGTGGCAAACCTGATTTAAAAATCGGGATGGCTAACCAGGACCACTTTTGGCCTTGATAAGGCCATTTTTGATCTTATCAAGGCCAAAATTAAAAAGATTTAGAAATCTTAATGTGACCCAGTTAAGGCCTTGATTAGGTGATCCTTAATTGAGTTTTAATAAGGCCAGCCATTTTGGAGCCTTATTAGTAATGTTCTTACTATTTTATTTCTACTAGATTTTATTTCTACTAGAGCAATTTTTTGTGTGAAATAATTATAAATTTGAACTTTTTATTACCTCAATATACATCAACGGATTGCCATTCATATAAGTCTTATTAACTTTATAGAAATGTTGAAAAGATCCCGGCAATAAGCTATCAATTTGATTATAATCCAATCGCAAAATGTCCAACGACATTTGTAATCCACGTATTTCCGCTTCCGTTTGTGGTTGTAACATCTTTGAAATTCTATTGTAACTCAGATCAAGCACCTTCATTCGTTTCAACGACGACAATTGAGCATAAGGAATGTACATTAATTGATTATCATTGAGATAAAAGTGCGTTAAATGAGCCATGCCATCGCGAAACACCGATGGATCGATTTCCTTCAGACTGTTCTCGCGCAGATCTAAGACTTCCAAATATGCCAGGCCAACAAACGCATCGGCAGGAAGTTTGTCGATCGAGTTCTTCCCCAGTCGTAAAATTTGCAGCGTATTTTCCAAGCCTCGCCAATTGTCCGGTGCGATGCGAGATATCTGGTTGCCTGTTTTTGATTTAACATTTTTATTTTGAATGTTCGTTTTTGTATTTTGATTTTTTAATTTTGAAATTTGAATTTTGAAAATTGGTTTTCAATTTTTCAATTTTGAATTTTGGACTTTGAATACTGGATTTAGATTTTTTTTAATTTCGAATTTTGAATGTTGGACTTTGAATATTGGATTTAGATTTTTCAATTTTGAATTTTGAATTTCGTACTTGGAATGTTAGATTTAGATTTTTCGATTTTGAATTTTGGCCTTTAAATATTGGATTTGAATGTGTTAATTTTGAATTTTGGACTTTGAATATTGGATTTAGATTTTTCGATTTGAAATTTTAGACTTTGAATATTGTATTTTTGAAGACTAAATTTGGAAAGTTGGATTTAGAATTTTGGACTTTGGAAGTTGGACTTTGATTTTCGGATTTCAATTTTTTAAAGTTATATTTTGATATTTGGATTTTTTAATTTTTATTGTTTCTAAATTAAATAAAATTTAATAAAAATATACAGTAAATGCAATTAAGTTTTTAATTTTAATTGTGAAACTTTTTAACTTTGAACTTTTGTCAATTTTTGAACTTTGGAAATCTAAATTTTGATTGTTTAATTCTTAATATTAAATAATCAACGTTCAATTCTGAATATTGAATCTTGAATATTGAATGTTGATTTTGGATTTTGGACTTTGAATGTTGGATTTCAAAGGCTGAATTTTGAAAGTTGAATTTAGATTTTCGTACTTTGATTTTTGGATTTAGATTTTTGGACCATTAAACCCTTATATTTTGAAATTTGGACTTCGATTTTTTAACTTTAAATTTTACTCTTTGAAATCTAAATTTAGATTGTTATATTAAACATAAATAATATTAAATCTTGAATTTCCAATTCTGAAAACTGAATCTTGAATATTGAATGTCGATTTTGAAAATTGGATTTTGAATTTTGAACTTTGAATGTTGGACTTTAAAGGCTGGATTTTGAAAGTTGTATTTAGATTTTTGGTTTTTGATTTGTGGATTTTTATTATTTAATTTAAATTGTTAAACTTTTGAAATTGTAACCTGGATTCAATATTCAATTAGATTATTGAATGTTGATTTGGAATATTGGATTTTGGATTTTAACGTTGGAATTTTGAAAGTTGGATTTAGATGTTTGATCCTTGGAAATTGGACTTTGATTTTTGAACTTTGATTACTTCATTTAAATTTGTGGACTTTTAAAATTGTATTTTGAAATCGGGATTCAATATTCAATTTAAATATTGAATATTGATTTTGAATGTTGATTTTAAATGTTGATGTTAGATCTTAATTTTAAATGCTTATTTTTGACGTTGATTGACAATATTGATTATGATTCTTTATCTTAAATGATAATGTTGGTTATAAGAAAGGTTTTGTGGTTTGAAACGATGAATTTCATACCTGTCAAATCGAGAAGTCGCAGCTTTTGTAAATGTCTGAAAGATTTGCTTGGTATTCTGGCGAGACGGTTATAGGGTAATTCAAGCTCCCACAACGATCTTTCAAGCCCTAGGAACGCCTCGTCCGGTATATCCGATAGGGGATTATGCTTTATCTGCAGCTTATACAGACCTGCGATCAGAAAGTCTTCGTGCATCTTTTGTTTATACATTAATAAACAAGTCTTTATCAGGCTCCTACAATTATACTTTTTTCTCTCATTATCGTCATTTTATACACTCAACAAAATGTCACATCAACATTTACACATTAATGTGTGATTTTACAAAATTACTTTAAAAAATATCTTATTTATCTTGGTAGTAGAAAAAAAAATTCGTAGTAGAAATTGAAATCGGGTAAAATTGTGGGCCTAATATGGAAACCATAATATGGCCATAGTATTACATTATTAAGGAAGGCCTTATAAAAGCCTTATAAGGGTCTTATAAATGTTGTATAAAGGCCTTATAAAGGCCTTATCAAGGCCTTACAAAGACCTTATAAAAACCTTATAAAAGCCTTACAAAGATCTTATAAAAGCCTTATAAGTGCCTTCCAGAGGCCTTTTTATTAAATGCATACCTTATAAAGGCCTTATAAAGGCCTTATCAAGGCCTAATAAAGACCTCATAACAGCCTTATTAAGTCTTTTATAAGGTATGCCTTTAATAAAAAGGCCTTTATAAGGCCTTTAAATAATATTTTATATAGAGTATAATTAGGCATGTAATACTTTTCCCAACATTCCCCAATAAAGGCCTTTGTTAGGACTTCACAGGACTAAATTGGTTTAATTATGGCCAAAAATATTATTTCTTATACCATTTAAATTCAATATATCGTATTTTCGTTGAATAAAAAATAATAACATGGTCGCCTAACTAGGGCCTAACCAGGGCCAACTTTGGTTAACCTTTATAGGTAACTAATGGGCGAAATGTTGCATTTCTAAGAAGACCCGTTTTTGATCTTTATAAACCCCTATGAAATAGCCATAAAGGTCCATTTAAGGCCTTATAGTGGCTTCCCTATCAAATCCATAACTTCATTGGCCTTATAAAAAATTTTTTTTTAATTCTGTTAATAAATATCATAAAAACTGCGGTGGCCCTTACTGGGCCCTTTTAATGCACAAAATGTTTGTTCAACATTTCAAGTATATTTTAATATCTTTTTGTTTATAATAATTATATGCAAAAGATACGTTATATATTCAGCTGAATATTCTTTGTCGTAATGTCGATTACCAGAACAATGAATAATTAGAATAATAATTGAACGTTAGTTGAGTATTAACTGAAGCCCACGCGATTCAGTTTTTTTTTCAAACTCACTAGCAAGATGGTAATTAGCTCAACGATAATGAGATTCCTAAATGAAATTATTCGTGCAATAACTGTCAACAAAATTTAACTATTTATATAAAAAATGTTAGTTAAAGTTTAAGTTAGAGTTAAATGTTTAAATAATATTTATTAAGTTAAATATTTAAATAATATTTAATAAGTTAAATATTTAAATATTATTTAATAATTTAAATATTTAAGTATTTTTTAATAAGTTAAATATTTATTTAAATTTAGTTTTAAAAAACTAAAAAAATTGTTTTTTCAATATGTCTTATAATAAATAAAAATTAAAAATGTTTTTTTTTTTTATTAAAATGTGTACAAGTTGACATAATAAAATGTACCATAAATTATTGTAAATTTGTATTATAATTTTGTTATATGTAAAATATTGTTTCATTAGACACTTAAGAGAAGTAAAGAATACAAAGATGTCAGCAAAATGTTAATTGAATAAGTACAGTTAACCTTAACCTAACTCTGGATTCCTATAGTTTTAATCCTACTAATGAAAAAGCCATGCGAAATAGTCGATTTATCGATAATTCTTGCAGCCTTAATTTTTTTATATCAAAACGTATTGAGTTCGAATTTAACGTTTCATTGCGAAATCTTAATGTTTTTCATTTTTTTTTATTTTCATTTTATTTATTGTATGATTTATTTATTTCATTTTTTTATTTTTTTTTTTTTTTATTTTATATTTTCTGTATTTTTTAAAACTTCAAATAAGAAATATTTTATTCATTTTTTTAAATTAATTTCTTCCATTTATTGAAGCTAATTTTTAAAATAAAATATGAATTTTGAAAATTAACTTTCTGTACGGGGTAATTCGTAGCTTGAAAATAAATGCAAATTAATTATCTAGTGAAGCCACTTCTGTAAATAAACTAAGCATAAAATCATCATCTTAAGATTGTGTAATCTGCCAGACGTCAATGTATCGTAAATTACAACGCATCAAACTGAATTATCATTTTTCTCATTCTGAAAGTACCAATCTTTTGACTCAAATTTGTTATTTCAAAAAATTATTTTTTTAAAAATTAAAAACATCAGCAAATTACTGTTTTACATAAGAAAATTTAAAATCATTTTTTTCGTGATTGGATAATAAAAAATTCTAACGAAATAATAATTTTCATTACTTTTTTCATTGCAAAATTTTTTTGACAAAGATATGGTTTAAAAATGGTTACCAAAATTAAATAACAAAATAAACGAATTTCCTTAAGGATGCCCCATTCAAAACCCAATTAAAAAATGGCCTTGATATGGCCCTGATTAGTAATGCCATTTTGTGGTAAAAAATATGGCGTGCCATATAAGGGCCCGATATGGGCCTGATATGGCTACCATGATTTGGCTGATAACACACTTTAGGACCATGATAAGGGTCTAGTGGGGTATGCCCCAACAAGCCCTCGTCATAGAGTCACAACATAAAAAATTAGTTTTTTTATATATAAAAAAGTTTAATCGGGCCCTGATTGGGATACCATATGGATAAAATGATGTACAATAATTTCTTGGATTTCCATATCAGGGCCATACCAAATTCGTGGTTAAAGTAAAGTAAAGTTGAACGTCAGGATGCCTAATCTGGGCAATTTTTGGCCTTGATAAGAATACCCATTTAACAAATAAGATATGGACAAAATAATTTACAATAATTTATCCAGATTTCCATATCAGGGCCATACTGAGCCACGTATGTTCAAATCTTCCTTAAAATTAATTTTAATTCGGATTAAATTGTGGGCTTAACAAGGAAACCATGCTATGCAATCGGGTATGGTACCTGACAATATACGGCTACAGCATGGTCACATGGTTAGGGCCCAATTTGAGCATCAGGTTAACCATGACGTGGCAAACCTGATTTGAACTTTAGGATGCTCACACAGGGCCATTTTTGGCCTTGATAAGGCCATTTTTTACCTTATCAAGGCCAAAATTGAAAAAAGTTTGAGAAATCGTAATGTGGTCCAGTACAGGCCCTGATTAGGTGATCCTTAATTGAGTTTTGATAAGGCCAACCATTTTGAGGCCCTATTAGTAATGTGGCAAACCTAATTTGAAAATCAGGATGCCTAATCGGGGCTATTTTTGGCCTTGATAAGGCCATTTTTGACCTTAACAAGGCCAAATTTAAAAAAGTTTAAGGAATCCTAATGTGGCCGAGTACAGGCCCTGATTAGGTAATTCCTAATTGAATTTTAATAGGGCAAGCCATTTTTGGGCCTTAATAGCAAAGTTTTCCTAAAAATGATTTAGTATCACTAATGCCATTTTGTGGTACAAATATGGCGTGCCATATAAGACCCCGATATGGGCCTAATATGGCTACCATGTTTTCCGGACACTTTGGGACCATGTTAGGGGTCTGGTAGGGTATGCCCCAGAAAAAATTAGCATCATAAAAAATTAACTTTCTTGTCCATAAAAAAATTTAATTAGGCCCTGATAAGGTTCTGATATGGAAAACATAATTTCCAATCATTCCTTTCCAGATTTCCATATCAAAGCCATACCAAAACCATGCCTTATTGTAGCTCTAATTATAACCCCATCAACTGGAATATTGGCCATATAAAAACCTTATTTCAGTCCGATTACAATTTCTACTTTCGTAATAAAATATTTTGTGATAAAAAAGTTGTTATTAAATGTCTTCGAATGTTTAATTAAACAATCCATTTTATACTGTGTAATTAAAAACAAACCAGTGTTAAGTAAAAATTGTGGTTGAAGTGCGCGCAATCCATTATTCTCCAACTGCAGCATAAACACTTTGGACGAATTGATGGGTTGTGGTATCCTCGGCATCGGTACATTTAAACAAGACACAATGCCTAAATCAGGAATCGCTTTTGAACACGTACAGAGGGGATTGAAAAAGCATGGCGGATACTGGACCGGAAGTTCATGTGCCTTGACTATTGTCATCCACAGCGTCAGTATCAACGTAACTTTCATTTTGACGAAAACTTTTAATTTATACGGAGTTCGTTGCAAACCCTATAATCAACAAATTGAACCAATGAATGAATGCAAATGAACTTTGACAAACGTCAATTAACCAAGTTCAACGTTAATTACCTCGGTGCATTTGCGAAGACGAGAGACATCTAATGCTGGTCATTCATTGACATACATTTATTTTTGTCTATCTATCGCCCATTTCTTGGTATCTTTTAATGATTTTCATAAGTAATGCAATTCTATAAAAATATAATTCATCATTTTTTGTATTTTTGAAATTAAAAGTCATTTAAAATATTTCATTTTTTTATGGCGAAATTTATAAATTTAAATGAAGGATCCGTTGACCTAAACTGAAATAATTAATCATATTTAAAGTAAAGAATAGTAATTTTTGAGGTTAAGAGAAACAGACCAAAATTTACTGTTAAATAAAGTTAAATTACCCAGAGAATTTTTATTCTTATTTGCATCGAAAATGCATGTTTTTCTTCTTCAAAAAAGGGACGAAAATGGGCACTTTATCTTCCGCGGAAGGAAAAGTATTTTCTACACTTAAGTAACGTAATGAAAATTTGCTTTTTCTCCCAAGAGATGTAAAATACGGTCAGAAAGATACTTTTCCTCCCTAGGATGAAAAAGTGCGATTTTGAACTCTTTTTGGAAGGAAGAAAAAACCTTTTTCTTTCACGTGCAACGAAAACACATCTTTTCTACCCTTAAAAGTAGGACGAAAGTGGCACTTTCTCTCCCGAGGGATGTAAAAAAAATTTGGATAGAAACAAAATGCGGTCAGAAAGATACTTTTCCTCCCTAGGATGAAAAAGTGCGATTTTTAACTCTTTTTAGAAAGAAGAAAAAATTTTTTTCTTTCACGTGCAATGAAAACACATCTTTTTTACCCTCAAAAGTAGGCCGAAAGTGGCACTTTCTCTCCCAAGGGATGTAAAATACATATAGAAAGTTGCTTTGCCTCCCTAGGATAAAAAAGTGTCTTTTTCTCCTTTTTTAGGAGAAGAAAATACCTTTTTTCACGAAAAACACATTTTTTCTTCCCTCAAAAGCAGGACGAAAATGGTCCTTTATCTCCCGAGGGATGGAAAAGCCGGATAGAAAGTTACTTTTCCTCCCTAGAGTAAAAAAGTACCATTTTTTCTTCCCTCAGAGAAAATAGAAAACACATCTTTTCATTCCTCAAAAGTAAAACGAAAGTATTACTTTATCTCCCTCGGGAGGAAAAGTGTTTTCATCCCCTCTTCAATGCAAAGTATGAATACCAGAATATCAAAAATATGAAATACCAAAAATGACTATTCATAATAATCCTGAAAACTTGTATTTCTATGTGTGAAATTCTTGAAAAGAAGACGAATTCAGTGGATTCTATAAAAATGTAATGTAATAGAATAGCAGGTAAACTAGAACACAATGTCACTGTTGCATTCTTGTGAAATTAATGAGAGCACAACCACTAATTGAATTACAATATGCATATCCCGTGGCAGTAGTGGTTGCATTTGACATCGAAAGTGCTTCATGAGTAATCACTACACGTCTTTTTGTAAACGTGATCTTTTCATAACTATCCGTATTAACCAAATTCAATTCCATAATACTAATCTCCATAATTGGATGTTAGATTCTTTTTAAACAACCAACGATATTTACTAAATCGTATCACATGTATATCATTTTACTAACATTTTATTTATTCATAATACACTGAGAAAAGTAAAATATATATTTA
>JABFPJ010006991.1:0-10353 GCA_022817425.1 Gryon sp. ZL-2020 | reverse complement strand
CCTCATCACGGCCAAACTACTGGACCGATTTAGTTCAAATACGTCTCAAATTAAAGCTTATACTCTCCTGAATGTCTTAGGCTATATATATATATGTTTATATTTTGAAAAAAAAAGTTTTAGAAAAAATTTTATTTTTCCCTATAAGGTCATAGCAGGGGGGGGGGTCGTCAGACTTAGTCCAGACTCATACACGGTTATAGGGAGGGGTTCACAGAGTTTCGCCCGAGCGAAGTCGGGATTTCAGCTAGTATTAAATAAATGTTATATTCAATAGTATAAGTAGTTAATATATAATCGAACTTTATTATAAACTGCACGTGAAACAAAAAAAATCAATTACATTGCTATAATTACACATTTCTTGTTCTTGTCTCTTCATTTTGTTGTATTTTCGCAAGAAATTAAAATATGTATGCACTAAAATATATGGCATACATATTGGAAGGAATGTATTTTTTGTAAATTCCTTTTGAATGTTAAAATAAAATTGCAACGTCTTTTTCCATACGTGTGTCAAAGTGTAAGAGAAAGAGAGGGAAAGAACGAGAAAAAGAGAGAAAGAGAGAGAGAGAGGTTTTCGTAGAACGATCGTTGGTCTGGTCATGCATGCCAGCGCCACGAAAACTCGACGCCAAACACGTTTGGATGCACTTGCACCGGCGCTCGCTAAACCTTGAGATGCGATCGCGGCGCATTTCAAGGTGTTCGAAAGCACCGTGATCATAGGACGCATTGTTCGTCCGATAAAGAGTGGGAAATCGACAACGCGTTGGCATTTGCGTTATTCTTTTCTCCTGTTCCTTTACTCCCCTTCCTTCATTCGCTCTCCCTCCTTTTGATATTCTTTGCTCCTATTTTTTATTCACTTTTTTATTGCATTCAGGTACCACTCCTACGGATAAAACTGGGCCATAAAGGCGAGCATAACTCGACGTTGGAATTTCGCGGTAAAATATGAAAAATACTGTCAAAATTAATTACATTCTTTATTTATTGTATTTTCGTTCAATCACTTTTACGAAATTGAAAATCTTGATAAATTTTATATTAAAAATATAAAGTTTATCAAGATTATTTTTTTTGTATTATAATTAAGTAAGTCATACATTTGATAGAATTATGTTCTTTTATTAATTATTCAATTTTTAAATAAGTTTTTTAAATTCTTCTTTTCATCTTTATATTATTTACATCATTTCTATCTTCAAGTGTATTCTAGTTAAAGAATATTCACGCTGAATAGCGCGTGAATTTTGTGACGTAAATAGAAATTTTTTCGACGAATATTATAAAATATTCAGGTGTATAGAAAATGACAGCATAATATTTTTTTCATAAAATAATAAAAATTAATATTGAATACCGTAATTCGTCGTATAATACAAAGAAAATAATGTTATTGAAAACGGATTAGCTTGACTGAATGTATGTATTATTAGATGAAAAGTAATGTCAAGGTGACTTTATTACTGGCCATGAAATATGAAATAGACGTTATTTCATAATATTTATATAACACTTTTTTGCCAAGTTCCTATGAATTAAGTGTTTCTTTAGGACTTTTCAGTTACAGTTTGTCATTATAAATAAATGCAAAGAATAGAATTGCACAAACAATTAAAATAATATCGCAGAGGAAATGAAAGTATGTCAAGATTTTATGCTTCATATTGCTTCGTACAAGAATAAAAATAGTCTAATCGAATGCCATTTTTAACGCCATTATTATATTTTATTTAATTACTTGCATTTAATTAATTGATATTAACTTTCTTTATTTTTTAATTATTTATTCACTTTTATTAAAATTTATAATTTATTGAATTATTAAACAATTTTATTTTCATTTATCTTGTTTATTGCATTGAAGTGATTTTAATATTACCTTAAAAAAGTAAAAAAAAATGTTTGCAGGTACATGTTGAGCTGTTAGTGTAAATATATGTTGAGCTGTTAGTGTAAAAAAGACGTGGAAGATTATAATTAGAAGAGTTAACATCGACATAGTCATCGTAGCAGTGTTCGCGGTTGAAGATGTTAAGTGCTCTAATTTATGCATCACTTTCGGTGTTTCGCTGCGAATATTCAGTGAGTCTTGTATCTCGAGCTGAAGGAAATAGACCAATGAAAATGGAAGAAGCGTGTCTACGGCCAGTTGTGAGATAAATTTGGAGAGTCAGGGTCTCTGCATCGTAGTTGCGCCAACCTAAGCAAAGTTCATTGCTCCGAATTCATGAAAGATCAACTCCCCAAACTATGTAATTGAATTTTCACCTTTCGGAATATAACATATATTTATACATATATATATAATTTTAGTTAATATTATATTATCACATTTTTTATAACATTAATGAATAAATTTGATACGTTGGAAAAATGAGTTAATAAATAAATTTTTATTCGACTTTTATTGTCTTTTATTATATAACGACTATTCGAATTATCATCAACTATGATATTCGTGAAAATGTTGGCTTTAAAACTTGACGGAAATTATTTTTTCAGTGTGATTGACAGTAAATACTATAGTTTATAACATCTAAAGCAACGCTACTAAAAGAGAATATACATATATATATATATATATATATATTCATAACGAAAAAGCGTTTTTGCATTGAAAATGAAATTTAATTTGACGAGTTCTTTGAAAGCCAAAGAAAATATAATTTCTCGTGAAACGGGGGATTCGATCATCGTCGCGCGTTTCCTTCGTTTTTCGATATTCTACAATTAGTTTCTTAAAAGCTCTGGCCGCGAACGTAGCTTGAAAAAGCATCGCGTTGAACCTGTATAAATTTTGCAAGTAATCGATGCATTTTCCGTGAAGTATGTACACATTTCTCTGTAAAATGAGAGTAATATTTGTAAAATCTATTGCTTAAAAATGTATTCCTCTTAAAATTTTTTTTGCATTCCCTTCTGTTTTTTAAACCATTTTCTGCTTTTTATCTCTATATTAATATGCAAAAGCTATTTCCATTTCATGGAAGTTCGAATTATTTGCGAAATTATAGAAACAATAGTTTAACAAAAATGCTTAATGCTTATGAAACAGTCGCTTTTTCGAAAGCTATGAAATTAATTAAAAAACGTTACAGTATCGGATAAAAAAAGGTGGAATGAGTGTAAAAGCGGCGTCGCGTTGACGACCGTCCGATGCGATCAAATGTCACGAAGCGACATTTGATCGTACTGATCGATGCGAGAACGACGCACACAATTGACGAATGCGTCGAATGACCGTCCAAAAACCGTCTGATTTCCCTTTCGACGTCCGTATTTATTTGTTTTCCTACATTTCTACTCAAATTGATCAAACCATTCCCTCCATGTTATGACAAAAATATTGATGCCACACGAAACCACATAATATTGAAACAACTGTTACATTAAATATTATTTTAGTTCAGTTTTCATGATTAAATATCACGATTTTCACATTTAAACTGGCTTTTCGTTTATATATGTTTAATTTGTCAATGTACTGTAATTTGATTCTGTTGTTTGACTTTCAATTATTTATTTCAAGGATAATATAAAGTTATATTTTTGATTTAAATAATTGTATATAGATATATGTCTAATTTTTTATAATACTTTTACCATTAAGACTAAAAAAATTGTAGATACCTATTGTTCTTAATTTCGTTATTTATGTCTTATAAATTTGGTAAATGATTTAGACAATAGCTAAGCAATTACTGCGTAAATAAACGCTTCATAGAAAATGCTTGAACAAAAAGCGTGGAATGAATGTTAAATTATGGACAGTTAAATCTAAATTTGGTGACAATATATATTTAACATTTCATTAGAACTGTGAAATCCCAGTGAAACTGTGTTAGCAAAAACAAACAAAAGGAAATTGGCTGGTGTAATCAGCGTGTGACTGTTCGACTGACTCGTTTTTTTTTCACTCGAAAAATTGACACGATTTCTCAAGCGACTGTTAATATAAAATCTCGCAACATTAACAGTCATTTGACATTTGAAAGCATTTTTCAATAGCGCCTAAATGTTACATCGATCGAGAGACCATAACCAAAGACAAATTATGCAAGCGAAAAAGCGCAGTTGGGCAGAACGACGGCGCACATAATCGCAAGCAGTTTGCGCTTGCGATTATGGAAAGAAAGGCCGTGCGTTCGAGTTTGGGCAGCCGTCGTCGCGGGTTTCGTCATTGCAATAACAAAAATGAAATTTAGTTCTCGACGCCACGGGGAGTTGGACTCACTCGTCTCGGCACTGTTACGTCTCGTTACTCAGGAGTAGAATGTCGTTCTCCTTCTCTCTTTCTTTCGTTCTCTTCGAGTCGACTTGTTTCGCAAGCCAAAAGAGCAAGGCGCGTGCCAATCGCTTCCGCGTTTACACCGTTATTAGTATCCATTTACTCGCATTATAACATTATCTCACATGTTGCGACAAATAAAATCTTCTTAATCGTGTTCACGTTTATTTATGTTTATTTTGCACAGATCATTTTTAAATTGGGTATCATTTCTGCATTATTTTTGCTAAGACGAAACAATGTATTATGTTGGGTTTTAAGTAAATAAGATAGAAAATACAAAGTTGTTCTTAAATATTTTGAGAAGCTTAAAATTTCTTTCTTAAATATAAGTAATAAATTTATTATAAACTTATTTCAATTTAATTTTTTTAACTCAATATATTTTTCAGAATAAAGAAATCAAAGTAAATTGCAGTCTACAATGTTATAACGTTGAAGTATTTAATATATATGAAAAAATAAAAAGTATAGAAGAAATAAAAATAACTAATCAACAAATGATTGAACAGGAATTCCATCTCCTTGCGATCAACCTTGCTTTCATTGGACGCATTCCCGTCCGCCTTCTACTCTCGTATGACTTGTAATCGCTTCGCGGAAAATAAAAGTCCCTTTAAGTCAACAGTACTTATGCTTAAAATAATTTTGAAAAAAACTCATATAAGCTAAAATCACATCATAATTATCTTCAAATAACGGTGTTCAATTTATAACTTTATTTAATTTTATTCTGATAGGCCTATAAGGATCGTAATATAAATTAAATGTTATAAAATCCGAAATCAAAGTGTAATAATTTTTCGATTGCTTCTTTAATTTAAACCTTCACTGATTTCATTAAATTTAACATTCCTTCAGTAACAATTACATGTAAATGTGAAAACAAAGCAAAAGTGTTTAGTTGCTTTTTTCTCTTTTCCATTTTTCAGTCCAGTCAAAGACAAATTGTTTAGATGTGCCAATTGCGCAAACGCATTTAATAATAATATATTATTATAATATATCATTTAATGGAATTCGTAATGGTGAAACTTGAGTCAATTTTGTGACGTTGTAACAGTCACCTTGTGGGAGTTTATTAACTGCAATGAAAATTTCCAATAAACATTTATCATGATTTTTTTATCCATTGAACGCGAATGCTCGCGTTGCAAAACGCACACGTCGAATGACAAAATACATTCCCGTACGAATCATTTTCACAATCGCCTTACGAAGACCAATCGGAAGGTCTTATTCAACTGATCCTCGGATATTGCCACATTTGCGTCTTTTCAGCTGAGATCGGACCGCACGAACATCATTTTGACTGCATCCATGTAATCAATTTTACAGATTGAAAATATTCCAATTTAAACTATTTTGGTGATATGATTTATGCTTTGGATATAAGAGGAGAAGTGTCTTTAAAAATTGTTTATTAATATAATTGTAATGACATTATGTTTAATTATTATATTTATATTAATTTTACAAAATAAATAAATGAAGTAATTCATAGGCTTGCAAAATGTTATACAAAAGTGAACTTAACGAAAAAGGTATTTTTCAATTGCGAATAAATTATAAGTAACATTTAAAACATTTTAAACGGTAATTAGGTAAGTAATTAGAGATAAATTAATGAGAAATTCGACTTACAAAAATGCTTTAATGATTATTTGATACAATATATTGCGTGAATACTAAAAAGTCATTATACAAATTGTTTAAATGGCAATTTTGTAAGTCTCTTTATAAATTGATTTGAAAGCGACAATTTAAAGGAATCAGTTATTCTAATTACAAAATAACATTCATTTCAAACTTTCCTATATCGTAATTTATATAATACCATAAAATATTTTATATTGATTCTCGTTATTTAATGTGAATTATATATCAATCAATAAATGAATGAATGAATACAAAAATACGTTTAACGATTCGTCATTGGTTTCATTTTTTTTGCTTTAAGTGCACGCATTATTTATAAATGCAATAACCTAGCGGACGCGTGTGTAAGCGCATCCAATGCAGGTTAGTTGTATAGACAACGTCAGGACGATCCATCGTTTGAGCGTCGCACACTTTTTGCGCTCCTTTTACCCTTGCGAAACTTTTGCATCTCGAATCGAGAAAGTGAAACGAAAAATGTGGCGTAAGATTATGAGGGAAAAAGAGGGAAAAAGAAACGGCGAGGGAGAGACGGCAAAAGAGGGGAAAAAAGAGTGAAAGAGACAGAGAGAGAGAGAACCTCCTCCTCCTTCCCCAGCGCAACTTGTACGGAGAAAACGAAGGGAGAGAACGTCATCGCGTATGCCAGACTGTCACTCTTTATTTAACAGAACTTGAAGGTCGAGTAATCCGCAGCTGTTATTCGCCATATTCCGACGGCTCAACGTGGGTTTGCATGAATTTTGCGCGACTTTTCGAAATGTCTAAATAAAGACTCGCGCACGATTTTGTAATCATCCGCTGGAGATCGTTTTGACATTCGTTTGCTTTGTAATGTTTATCATTTCTCTTATCTTTTCTTTCTTTTTCTTTGACTTGAAATAGCAATTTTTCTGCAGCTTTTTTCTTGCAATTTTTTTTGTATTAATTAAAAGAAAGAGAAGCAAGTGAATGTAAAATAAATAAAAAAGATGTCATGTTAACAAAAAAAGTATGTATTTTGCATATTTTCAATTGACATGTTAAGTTTGTGGCCTTGATCACACATCAATTCTGCTGCAAAGTCTTGGTAATCGCGATTCGAAATACGAATGGCTCGGTTGAATGGAAACAGCGTGAATCAACGGCATCGTCACGACACGCGAAGGATTCACTCGAGTCGCAAAGTGCAATGTCATACGTTTCGCACTGGCGCGCCGCTATTGTACAAGGACGCGACAAATCGCGCGACAAATTAAGTCGCCTCTTACTCGCGACCTATTTTTTTCAAGGTACATACACTCACATTGTCCCATATGAATTGCAAGAAAAATTTCTTGCTGGAAAATTTGTTACAAGAAAAACATTCGCGTTTTTTCAAAGCTTATTTCACGCAGTTGCAACTTCCAAAGCCTTTTTATTACACTTTTTTCTTATAATTTATGTAAAAAGTCATTTAAATTTTAACAGTGTTTTGTCAATTCAATTTTCTGAAATGCTAAAATTGAGTTTATCTAAAAGATTTTCACTTTTGTAGTTTTTTATTTGAGATCTGTTTTATTCATTTGCAAAAACTGACTGCGTGAATATAAATAAAAATATATATGCGTTTTGCAAAAGTTACACAAAATAAATAGAAAATTAGTTTTGCGTTATTTTGAAAAGGTACAAAAGTGGCTGACTGTATATTTTTTCAAAGCGTTGAAATAAATAATAGAAAAAAGAAAAACAAAATAAAAAGAAAGAGATAAAGAAAAAAAATATGGTTAAAACTGTTGGATGGATGTAATGAACACGCAAGATATACAACACGCGAAGCACGACTCAGAGAATCAGAAGCAGAAACAGCAGCGTAGAGCGCCGGAAAGTTTTATCGAAGTAAAATTCTAAAGGCTCCCATCCATATTGTACCATGATCTGTGGATGACGTGTCCGGATCCACCCCTGACGAGAGCCCCAATAGAAAACCCAACCACCCCCGAGGGGCTCAGATAAAAGTACAACGTGGCTGGGGTCGAAGACCTGCCAAAGTGGTTGCTCATCGAATTTCGGTTTTGTATTTTCAATATATACGTGCGTATATACTGTGAAAAATGGTTTTATATAATTTTTTTTTCTCTTTTATATACACGTTTTACATGGAAAAATATATAGCGCAACGTTAGACTTTCTGATGGGAAGAAATATTCAAAGTCGTGCAAAAGGTTGAATATACATTGAAGAAATAGTGATAACTTTTTACACATCGGATTTTATGTTATTGCTAATTGGGGATCAGACATTGAATAAATAATTCAAAGGGGGAACGTGAATGAAGTTTGTGGATATTTAAAATACATGTATTTTTGTTTATTTTTTTAATAAATAAATAAATAAAATGTTTCGGTTAGTCTTCGTTATGTTTATGTTTGTTTTAGATAATAAAAGCACAATTTTATAAATATAATAAATGAAAACAATATTCGAAACAGTGTACCAGATCTATACTATGGACCACGGTAAATTTGCATAGGATAGAATAACAGTAACACACAGGACATAAATAAAAGTTATACTTGTTTTTATTTTGTTGAGATGAAACTGACGTTCTTTGTTTATTTTATGTGTTTATGTTTCTATGGTCCTTGTCTATGTAAATTTTTTAAGGCAATTCATATTTTTAACCTTTTATGTTTTGTCTCTCTTAGAAAAATTGAGTTGATATGTTGCATTGATTTAACAATCGAGTAAATATTAAATATTAGTTCTGTCTTTCTTATTTAATAAAAAATCGTTTAGTAATATTTTATTGTTTCGTGTGAAATATTTAGTAAACCACAAGATTCTTATTGGTTTTTAAAAGTGATGTTTCTATATGTTTACCTACTGAGACACTCAGATCTGTAGTCGATAAAGTGAGAGTTGTGTTTTCTCTGTTGCAATAAAATTTATTTCGGAGACGGAAAAGTTTTATACGTTTTGCATACTTTATATTTATTCTTAGTTTTTTTTCTTTATATTTTATAACATTTATTATGAAACAAAAATCACAAATCATTTTTATTGTGAATAAATTTTATTAAAAAAAAAGAAGAAAAACCCGACATCTATTAAAAGTAATGTTTGATTTTGTTGCAAGATTTACTTGCATTAAATGAATCATTCTAAGTAGGAAACATGTATTTTTATCATAACCATATGTTGTATAAATGGAGCTAAATCCCTTACATGAGAGACTTTAAAGAAATAGAAATCGGACCATATTTTTAAAATATGTGAACTGCGTTTTCAATGATTCATATACAATGGAAAAAGAAATTTCAAAAATGTCTGACCAATTTCAACAAATGGAAAACAATGTTTTATATATGAAAAATATAATAAATGAAATAATTTGGATTTTCAATAGATAAAAGAGATTTCATCAAAATATTTTTTACTTTGAGAATCACATTAGTCTGAATTAATTTGTAATTGTAAAAAAAAATCAATAGATTTGTTCCAGTATTTTTCAAAATTAATTTTTGATTACAAGAAAATAATTTTTTTATCAATTTTTATATTTTTACGTTTTTGTAAATAATGTCAATTCATGTTTTTCGTTTTCAAGTGCACATACAATAATAATCATCATATGAAGCACGTCTCATGCAAAACGTATAGTGTTTCGACTTGAGAATTGTTCAAATGTGCTTTTTCTCATATTTCACATGCAAAACATCCAATGAATGATTTGATTCACCAACAATTGTGACGATAGTAACAATTAATTTGTGGCAAAGCAAACGTGTGCGGTTGAATAAATACTCGAGGTTTGTATTATATTTTCACACGAGCGAAGCAAAAGCTACTTTACTGAAGCAGGGACTCGGAAAGGAATTCTCAATAAACCTCGCATGTCGGATGTTGTTTTGATCGATCCTAAGTAAACGACCGTTGCTACTGAAATTCATATTCCTGTCGACTTTTATTCAAGCATAGTAGATAATTTTTACAGACTTCCTGCGGGAATAATTTGGTTCGTGCATTTTCGAAAAATCACGCGAAAAGATATCATACGCAAGCAATTGAGAACGAGTCGATTTGAATAATTTTCTAGATGGTATTTAAATATTTTCGATGGAGTTATAAGAAAAAGGGAAAAATGAGAAGACGAAAATGGTAACATACAAAAGTACACGACGTGATGGATTATGCAAATGACAGATTTATAACAAAGACGATAAAAAGCACGTGAGCGTCATGCAGAATCGGTCATTTCGTGACTTTCGGTATATCGGCAGATTTTATTGTCAGACAGTTGATTTAGAAATTTGAGTAGAACACTGTTGTACCTTACGTAAATTTCGCCTTTGTTCTCAATAGTATTTTGTCCAGAATTATGAAATAACACAGAAACTCAAAAAAAAAAAAAAAAAAAAAAAAAAAAAAAAAAACAA
>JABFPJ010006990.1:0-10353 GCA_022817425.1 Gryon sp. ZL-2020 | reverse complement strand
GTTTTTAAAGCTCTCCAACACCTACTTCTCACACCAAGATTTCGAAATGTAGACCATTTTCCTGACGGCACAGTCTGATTCTTCTACGGAAACTTTGGATCAATTAAATTTGGGAGACCTTGCTTCCGATTTAACTTCATCTGATTTCTTTTTATGGGGTTATGTGAAAGATCTTGTTTATCAACAGGCCATTACGACTGCGGATAACATGAAAGGAAGCATTAGATACGTTTGCCGACAAATTTCACTAGAAGTTCTCGAAAAAACGATCCAAAGTTTCCATAGAAGAATCAGATTGTGCCGTCAGGAAAATGGTCGAAATTTTGAAAACTTGTAAATGTGCCGTCAGCACATTTACATACTTCAAACATATGCATAAACACACAGCGCGCGCACACACGCATGCATGTATACGAATACACAAACACACAAATTCACATTAATGTCAAAAAAAGTTAAAATAACATAAATACTATTTTTCAAGCGAAAGTTTTTTTATTTTTCATCGGTGAATATGAATATGAATATAACATAAAAAATATAAGTTTCCATTTAAAAAAAATTGATTGACCTTAAAATGACCTTGAAATTGTTGTTCTTATCAAAAAATAATGATACTAATCAATTTCCCTCATCAAACTGAGCAACTTTTATTTTGGAAATTTTTTTCGTTAGAAGCTTATTTTTTGAGTTATTCCAGGTGAAAAATTAAAATGAGACACGCTGTATATACTATACAAATAAATGTGTATAAGACATAAGTTTTATTCGCATTTTATTATTATTTAATACACGTTCTAAAAGTATGTTTTGTTAAAAAATATAAAATTTGTTTATTTTGTATGTTTATTTTATGTTGAAGCATAAATTTAATGAACATTTTATTGTTATTTAATATCAGTTTTATAAAGTATTTGCATGAAATTATATTAAAGAGGGATATTTTAAATGCATATATTCTATTAACATTTTAAATTGAACTAACTACGCGCTTTGAAGAATGTTTTACGCGCGTAAATTCAACTTACATTCGAATTTACGCGCGGTAAATATTCTTCAAACAGCTGCATTCGGTGAGAAACTTTAAAAGTTTTCATTTAGATATAATTTTGTCTAAAATCGCCGTCCGCGATAAGAATCTAAAAATAGCCGAGGCGGGGAGGGGGGGGGCCACGGTTGAACCGCGGTGGAGGGGCGCTCCGTCCGCGGCGGACGGAGCTACATGTATTGGCACCCGCGGACTCTCGAGTGACTCGAGTAAGTCCCCCCCTCGTGCACATACGAGGTAACCCTGGTACTCACAGTACCACCGCACCAGGAAACACCCCTTCTCCGAGGGTTTTCCTACCACCCGCAAATACTTACCCTAGTGACTAGGGTAAGTAGTAGAGGGCGCTCCAGCGACTGGAGTCGACCCTCTTTTCTAACCTCACCTTTTTGCACCATCAACGGTCGATAACACAGACCCCTGACTTATCATAAGGGATTGAGGTAAATCTAATCGACTTTCCCACGAAAACTTTAACTTCTAGTTTCTGCGACAGGTCAAAACAATCCCGCTCTCCCGTGGTTGTCTTGCGGAACTCAAAACCTGTTCCGCGCCCATTTTGAAAAATTTGAATTTGCGAATAAAGTCGCAAATAGACCGATACCACGAAATCAAAATTAAAATGTGCGAAATATGATATTTGAAGCTTTTCTTATTAACAATTTTTGTTCTTAGGGTAAAATAAAATATAATTTAAATAATTAACTAGATTTATGTATTTTTAGTTTGCAAAAACGTGTGAAAATGATGCGATTGAGGTTATGTCGGCCAAAATTGCAGAAAACAGTTTCGGTTGCGCCTTGGCTCGTCGGGGCGCTGGCGCGCCTTTTAATTTATGATTTTTCACGGGCTTATTAATAAAACACTGGTTATTGTCTATTATATCTTGATCTCTTTAGTTCAATATTGCGCGACGGAAAGTTATGCCTAATGACTAACCGCTTGACTAAAAACGACTGACTCCAAAAACTGCCCTCCGAATTGATGCTGATCAACGGAAACCACGTGAAGGTGGTGGGAATATCAGTAATCATTACTGATGAGCTTCCGTCAGGAATGGGAAGGAGAAAGGAATGGAGGGATCGGAAAAAACATAACAATCTTATCGGGTATCTTCGGGAAAGGCGTGTAAATTGAGCTTTGCGACTTTATGTGTTGCTGACTTTTTATGAAGTTGCGGTGAAGCCATAACATGCAAATTTTTACGTCAATTTGCATAGATTGACTTGTTTCACCTTTAGCCTTCATAGCTATCTTAAGGTGATTCTTCAATGCTAATACACCAGAGTTAGTGTCTTTTGAAATTAAAAAAACTGAAAAGTGAAGGCCAAGTACAAACAAAGTCTAAAAAATAAAAAGCAATCACGGTTAAAACATATTAAACGTACCAGTTCAAAAAATTTTGAACTTGTACTCTGGACAATCTCAATTTTTTCTGTATAACGCAGTCCCCAGATATGTGAAGCATAGAATAAAGTTGCAGATACCACACTGTCGAACAGTTTCATCTTACATTCCCAGGAATCAGTTTTGCTATTGCTTATAATTTTCAATATTGAACCGGAAGCTTGACGAGCTTTAACAATCGCTTGTTCCGTAACGCCTAGTCCCAGCGAAGAGTTAGCAAAAATAGTTCCCAGATAACAATATTCTTATACAATTCACAATTCTCGGTCGCCGATATAAAAATGCTCGGCTGACTGTCTGCCACCTCTACGAAAATGCACTATCTGTGTTTTATTTACATTGATGGTAAGGCGATTCTCTTTACAATATTCATCTATCGCAAGCAACAGTTTTCTCATCTTAACAGGTGTATTTGCAAGAGCATCTGCGTTATCCTCATATAAGAGTAACATCAAATCAGACAGGCCATTAATATTAATACCGGTAAGGTTTTTTGCTCTCAGAAATTATTCAAAATCAGAAATGAATAATATAAATAAAAATGGGCTAAGTATTTCACCTTGAAGAACACCTTCAGTGACTTTAAATTCTCTAGAAAGTTTTTCATTCAATATAATCCGGAAGAAGGCATTGTCATATAAATTTTTTATTATACGGATGAAACGAGGGCTAACACCGATGTTGTACAATTTTTTCCATAGAAGGGAGTGAGATATCGAGTCGAAAGCACTTTTAAAATCAATAAATAAGGCAAATCTTGGCCCTTATGAAGTCTCAAACTAAGATGAATCGCACTTTGTAAGATAAAGATATTTTCGCAGTAGCCTCTTTCCCGTCGAAAACCATTCTGTGCTTCATTCAGAAGTCCGTTTTCGCAGAATCATTTTTCGAGACGTGTACACAAAATTTGCGTAAATACTTACGAAGTTTTCATTTCACAATCAAACACTTTAACATAAACACCAAGGAAAGTTGTATCTACAATATTAGCAGCTGGGTATACACTTGTATAAAACTCCTCCCAGGAAGGGGTAGATATAGGGTTTTCGAAGTACGATTTACGATTATAACACCGGATAGTCTTCCAAATTCTTTCGAATTTTTTACATTAGCACATTTATCTTTTATTTTCTGTTGCTACGCTAATTTCCTATCTCGAAGTAACAAAATTAAATTCATGAATCAGATTTTAAATGTATTTGTTCAATATGTAAATATATATATATATAATATAAATGGTATCAAAAATTTATTTTTTAAATGTTAAATAGGTAAATATATAAAACTACATAAACTTAACATGAAACGATGTTAATATATTTTAAAATAATGTATATAATAGGTCTTTTTTAGGTATGACATTTTCAAAATCTTCAATTTTTCAAATTTTCCAAGTTACCAAAATTCTGAAATTTTCAAAATTTTTTAATTTTTCAACATTTTCAAATTTGAAAAATTGCAAAAGTTTTTCAAATCTGCAAAATTCTTAAATTTTCAAATTTAATTTTATAATTGTATATGTTGCGTCAGAAACAATTTGTATAAAATATTTAAAGATTTGTTTTATATAACAGCAATATATCATACCTTTTTATGTCTTTTTAGATACATAGTGTCGAAACTAAGACACATGTTTTAAGTAAACAATATGAATTCTATTTAAGGAAATAAAACTATATACTTCAAAAAATACATATCTCCAAATTGAGAGATATGATTTACAACTACACCGATACCGGGACGCTGGCAATCGGTAAAGTCTATGGTAGTGAGTATGACTCATTCTTATCTATACATTGTAAAAAAGAAATTTCTATAATTCTTTAGAAATAAGATGAGTCTACTCGCATCTGCAGGCCATATGAATTTTATGATGAAATGAACAATTTACCAAAAAGTACAAAACTAAACCTGAGGTAAAAAACAGGCAGTCATCAACGGACAGTCGCTAAGTCAAGAACTCTCGAGTTTTGACAGTCGCAAAGTCCCCGATGTCAACGAATTTCAAACCAAATATATGTATAACTTGTCGATCAGTGAATATCCAATGGATAAATATTCACTGTATCAATAATCATGTATAAAATAAGTCAATGTTTTTAAAGTGAACTAACGGGTGAAGTTTAACGTTTTTCCCTCAAAATATTCCATGGTGCCTCCTGTGAGGTGTGACTCAAAGTAGTGACATTTCAACGATCAATTCGAACATTGATCTCACATCGTCGTTAAACAATCCTGGTGCAACTTACCGAATCGAATAATCGGAATAACGTGGGCGGATGCAGTTGAAAATCAACAACTTCTCGCACGGGGCCACTTACCAGGACGTCTTACGAGCCACATCTCAACAACTTCCTAGCTGCCAAAACTGAACGACATTCGAGAGCACGATAGGGCACGTTATATTCACGCAAGTAAAACTCATTTATCAAAGAGCCAATTATTAGTGCGTTGATAATTTCTTTCTCCGGTCAAATACAAAATGGCTGAAATAGATAAAATTCGTAAAATACATCAAAAGAAAACTTCTTTGAAGGCTCAAATTACAGCTTTAAACAATATTATAGATGAAAATTGTCCAAGTTCTGTCGTCCTTAAACTTAGATTCACGCGGTTAACTGAACACTTTTATAATTACGAGTCTTTAAACGATGAATTACAAGGTTTAGACGAAGAAAATTACGATTTCAATGAATTTCAAAATTTACAAACAAAATATTATGATCTTGCCGAAAAGATAGAGAAAATTACTAACACAATAAACACAATCGCGATATCAAATAATACAAATAGCAATTCAACCGCTGCATCATCGTCTGCATTATCTGAGAATTCATCGGTCACTTCGTATAAACGAAAACTTCGATTACCAGAAACCAAATTACCTACCTTTAATGGCAAACTTGAAAATTGGATGAACTTTAAAAATGCGTTTGTTAGATTGATTGATTCCGATCACGAAATTACAATATTTGCAATCAGCGGTAACAGGTGATGCTGCGAGAAAATTAAACATACTTGATCTGAGTGATGATAATTACAATAAAGCATGGAATTTGTTAGTGCGGTCGTACGAATCAAAACGAACTTTAGTTAGTCGTCATTATGATATTTTATTCAATTTGCCAAAGCAGGAAAAAGAAACTTCTGACGGGCTTGGTCGATTAGCCGACGACGTTCAATTGCATGTCACCGCGTTATCAAATCTCGGGGTAATAGTACATCCAACTACAATCATACATCTTATTGAAAGCAAACTCCCCAAAACATTATCATTAAAATGGGATGATACAATAGGGAGAGACGAACTTCCTGATCCCGATAAAATCTATGAATTTTTATATAGATCTGCAGCACATGCGTCCAAACACCAACGAACACATCCCTCCCCACTTATAGTCAAAGAATATGAGCACGAACGTGATAAGAAAAGACGTCGAACAGACAACTATATTGGTAACACTTTTGCACTTATAACTTCGAAAACCTGCGCGGTCTGTAAAGAGCCAATTCACCCATTATATCACTGCGAGAAATTTAAATCGCTCAAGTTATCGAACAAACGCGACGTTTTAAAATCATTAAATTTATGTTTTAATTGTTTACGGGGTCATAAGGGCAAAAAGTGTACATATAAAAATTGTGATAAATGTCATTAAAAACATAATATTTTATTACATGATCCAAATTCAATTCAGACGGATAATGAAGAGCAAAAATTCACAAAAAACACATCACCAACAGATTGACTAGACATGAACGTGACACAAAAACATAATTTTGTGACTGTCCCTTCGTCACCCCCCTCACTCCCCTATTAGCTAGTGCAATCGTACGAGTACTAGATAGTACGGGAAATACAATTCGGTGTCGAACCTTACTTGATACTTGCTCGACAGCCAATTTCATAACCGAGAATTTAGCTAGAAAATTACATCTACCCATGAAAGCATGTTCCATTCCCATCGGAGCCATTAATTCCACGACCACTTGGGCCAAATCCACTATAGACGTAACATTTCAATCAATTCATAGCGAATATAAGCGAAAATTGACATTTTTGACAATTCCTAAAATTTCGAATTTGATTCCGTCCGAGGTTTTCCCCTCGAATTAATCGACATTCCAAAGAATATCAAACTTGCTGATCCTGAATTCCACTTACCGCATCCAGTTGACTTACTTATTGGTTCAGGGCCAACATTATCTTTGTTTTCAATCGGCCAATTAAACAAATCGCAGCCTAATCAAGATCTATACTTACAAAAAACTCTTTTGGGGTGGATTATCACGGGCGGTAAAGAGTATGCTACAATACCGAAAACGAGCGAAAAAGGATCAACCTGTCATTTAAATGAAATAGAAACACAAATAGCGAAATTTTGGACAGTAGAAGAAGTCAAAACTGATCGTCAGTTTTCTAAAGAAGAACTCGATTGTGAAAGATATTATGTACAATCATTTAATCGCGACCAAACCGGACGGTACGTCGTCAAATTACCATTTAAGGATAATAAAGAAATGATTGGCACATCGCGAGATATGGCGTTAAAACGATTTCATGCTTTAGAACGCAAAATTTCATCTGATATTCATTTAAAGAGCGAATATAATAAAAATATACAAGAATATATTGATCTCGGACACATGTCATTGAGTACAGACTCTCGCGATGAAGGATATTATCTACCACATCATGCTATAATAAAAAATACAAGTGTGACCACGAAGGTACGCGTTGTGTTCGATGCATCCGTGAAAACTAACACTAACATTTCATTAAATGACACTTTAATGACGGGACCCACTATTCAAGATAAAATATTTAATCATATTGTACGTTTTCGTCTACATAAATATGTAGTAACCGCCGACATAGAAAAAATGTATCGTCAAATTCTCGTACATAAAGATGATAGAAAATATCAGAAAATTGTATGGCGCGTAAACGGGGAAATCGAAACATTTACACTCAACACTGTCACTCAGGGATGCCAGAATCATGGGGAAAATCTCACAATTTAACAACTGTTATAGTTGTTAGATTGTACGATAATTATCGTACAATCTGGCAACGCTGCTGTCACTTTCGGTATGTCGTCATCCCCCTTCTTAGCTATTCGTACACTCCAACAATTGGCACAAGACGAACAAGAAGCTTACCCTAAGGCATCAGCAGTAATTAAAAGAGATCTATACGTAGATGATTTACTGACTGGAGCAAACACGATCGCCGAAGCACAACAATTATGCAAAGATGTTAGCGCACTTTTAAAGTAAACGCGGAAAGTTTAATATACGACAATGGGCATCAAATGACAAACGCGTGATTCATGATCTCGCTATTGAAAACGAAAATTTTGCCTCAAAACTATCGTTAAATGAAGATGACACCTTCAAAACACTCGGCGTCTATTAGAACGCTAGCGAAGACACTTTATTTTATTCGGTCAATCCCATTCTAAATGCTAAATCATATACTAAAAGACTAATTTTATCCGAAATAGCAAAGATCTACGATTCTCTCGGTTCACTCGGGCCAATCGTATTATATGCAAAGAAAATAATGTAAGAGTTATGGCTAACAAAGGTCAATTGGGATGAATCCATTACCAATAACATTCATACTTCCTGGTCTCAATTCACTCGTGAACTCAGTCTTATCGACAATGTAGCCTTTAAAAGGGTGAATATTTATGTTCCCTTATATGTTCGAAAACCAGAGTCGCACCGATCAAAACAGTAACTATCCCGAGATTAGAACTATGCGCAGCACAACTTTTAGCTCAATTATATTCCGAAACAATCAAAAGTCTGAACATAAACCTCGACAAGATTTTCTTTTGGTCAGATTCCATGATAGTCCTTCACTGGATCCAAACTTCACCACATTTACTCAAAACATTTGTTGCTAATAGGAATTCTTAAAAAACCTATTAGTAACATTTTTATGGTTTCATGGTCCTGAGTGGCTTCTAAAGGACAACAAACAATGGCCCCGAGAATGTGAACCGCTGAAAACCATTCCAGAATTAAAACAAAACACTTGTCTAATTTCAATTCCCCAAGACATTAGCTTTATAAACAAATTTTCATCGTATTCAAAGTTATTGAGAGTCACAGCGTATTGTTTACGTTTTCTCAAAAACAATATATATAATGGTCCTCTCTGTCCAAAGGAAATTATTGACACTGAAAAGAGAATAATCAAATTAGTACAGAGGAACGAATTCTCTAAAGAGATCGAGACATTAAAACGAGGCGATTCAGTTCAAAAGACACGGTTAATGCTCTAAGTCCAATCATTGATGACCAGGGTATTTTGAGGGTGGGAGGGCGTCTTCAGAATTCATCACTCTCATTCACTCAAAAACACCCAATTCTTTTACCAAAAAATAATTTTCTAACCGACTTAATAATCCGTGAAATACACATTGATCATTATCACCTAGGTATCACAAACACGTTATACGCTCTGAGACGTAAATTTTGGATTTTAGATGGTCGAAATCAAGTCCGAAAAATAATAAGGACATGTACACGTTGTTTTCGTTTTAATGCGGAATCAGTAGATTACAAAATGAGTAATCTTCCCGAAAGTAGAGTAAAAAACGCCAAACCATTTGAACATACCGGCGTTGATTTTTGCGGACCATTTTTCATAAAAGAGAAAAAAATCCGTAATAAAGGTAGAGTAAAGGTTTATGTATGCATATTCATATGCATGGTTATCAAAGCAGTACATTTAGAAGTGGTGAGCGACTTAACAACAGACGGATTCTTAGGTGCATTCAGACGTTTCGCGGCCAGAAGAGGTTTACCTTTACACATGTATAGTGACAATGGAAAAAATTTTGTAGGCGCGAACAATCAACTAAAAGAAATATATCAGATAATGAATTCGGCGAAACATACAGAAAGAATAATCAAATTTTCTCTATCACGTGGCATAACCTGGCATTTCTCCCCTCCATTAGCTCCTCATTTTGGTGGGTTATGGGAGTCAACTGTAAAGATTTTCAAACATCACTTTAAACGAGTCGTTGGTGATTTATTATTCACCTTTGAAGAATTAAACACATTTACAATTGAAATCGAAGGCATTTTGAATTCTCGACTTCTTACAACGTTATCATCAGATCCAAATGATATGCTAGTATTAACACCGGCGCACTATTTAATTGGTAAACCTTTGATAAATGTACCCGAGCGTGATTATACGACCACCCCTGCTAATCGTCTCTCTTCTTGGCAGCACATAACCAGGGTCCGGCAACACTTCTGGAAAAGATGGACCCAAGAATATCTTAATGAACTTCAGATGCGACGGAAATGGACAAACGACGGCATTAATCTGAGGGAAAGGACTGTCGTTCTTATCAAAGACAAACTAGCGCCATGCATGCAGTGGCAGCTCGGTCGTATCACAGCAGTGTTACCAGGGCAAGATGGTGTCGTTAGAGTCGCAACGGTGAAGACATCGACTGGTGAAATCAAACGATCAGTGAAAGTGTTGTGTCCTTTACCAATAGACACTAACCAGAAAAAATCTTAAATTATGTACAGCATTTAATAATTAAGTTGATCATTACTCTCTCAACGGGGGGAGTGTGTTGCGTCAGAAACAATTTGTATAAAATATTTAAAGATTTGTTTTATATAGCAGCAATATATCATACCTTTTTATGTCTTTTTAGATACATAGTGTCGAAACTAAGACACATGTTTTAAGTAAACAATATGAATTCTATTTAAGGAAATAAAACTATACACTTCAAAAAATACATATCTCCAAATTGAGAGATATGATTTACAACTACACCGATACCGGGACGCTGGCAATCGGTAAAGTCTATGGTAGTGAGTATGACTCATTCTTATCTATACATTGTAAAAAA
>JABFPJ010006989.1:0-10353 GCA_022817425.1 Gryon sp. ZL-2020 | reverse complement strand
GGGGTTATCGAGGGGTTATTAAGTGGTTTGAAGTTTATTTTCGAGGTTGTGCGTAGGTTCTCAAGAGCTTCGCAGACAATGTTTTAAATAAGGTCAAATATAGTCCAATTGAGGACAAATATGGTCCCAATAAAGACCATATTTGTCAAGCTTTGTTCTATTTCAGGTGGCCTTATTAAAGCCAAATATGGTTATTAGAAGGTCAAATATAGCCCCAATAAGGCCGAAAATGGTTCCAGCAAGGCCTCCTGATTTTTGAATCCGCCTATTACACTTATGTCACGCCAGGCATTGATATGGCCTCGCCGAATTTTCGTATCATGATATTCCACTGCAAAACCCAATCAAAGTCAAGTTTAGCCACGTCATGGTTAACGATTGTCCTACCGGGCGCTGACCAGGTAACCATGCCGTAGCCATACCTTGATTCTTGATAGTCGTTATACACGTGTTTTGTCCAAATTTGAAAATGTGGATGTCCTATCAGGGCCATTTTTGGCCCTTATAAGGACAGCCATTTATCGAAACAAGTGTAAAAAATTCTAGAAAATGTAGCCCTAGGCCAAAAAAGTGTCATCAGCTGTATATTTTTACGATGTATACATTTGATGGTGAGAAAAAAAATTTTCTCAAAAGTCACAGCTTCATCACTTCGAGGTGGGGGGGGATGTTATAGGGATGCCATAAGGAATTCATTGGCAGATCATAGGGGTTATAGGAGATTCACAGGGCGGTCATAGGGAGGGGGTCACAGGGTTTCGCCCGGGCGAAGCCGGGATTTCAGCTAGTATAATATAAAATATAATGTTCATAATTAAAAGAAAAATATATTGCGAATATTATTGTTAATATATTCTCAATACATTCATAATATATTTTCGCTATATTTAAATAATGCTCCAAATTTGCCTTTTAATAATACAATCATAAAAAATGTAACATTAAAGAACAAATTAAACCATTTCGTCGTCAATTTCACAAATTTATTTCACCGATTTCTATGATCATAATTAATTAATATTTTACAAAAAAAACGACTTAAACTTGTATATACATTTAATTAAAAATATTGATAATTAAAAAAAATGCGTAGCCTGTACATTTTATTCATATAACAAATACAATTTGCATTTCAAAAAATAACAATCAGCGTGAAGACGCCGTACAAAAGTATACACGGATAAGCAATAAGCAGTCGTTGTTTTTCCTCTCCCGACATCGCGCAAAACAATCTCGAAGCCGAAAGCGAGGCCCAGGCGACCGCCAAAGCCGCCAGCAGGAATCCCACCGGTCCTCGCAGTGTCGTGAAAATGCTCAGACCCGCTAAGCCGACGACTGGTAATATGCAGTAACCCAGCACAGACGCGACTGAGGATAAAGTCACGTTGCCCGTGCTGCTCATCAGCGACTGTAAAATGTACATGAGCATGCAGGAAGTGACGGCCAGGCCGTAAACATAGCCGAAGTGAGCCTTCGAGCCGGCGAGAAGCAGAAAACCCGCTAACATGAGACAAAAGGCCACGGGACCCGCCAAATCTGAATCCTGAGTCAGGTATGCCGCGTCGTCCGTTTGACCGCGCTTGTGAAAGGGATTCATCACTGCCAGGGTTTTTTGTAGGATTCGATCTGGATCGATACCGAGCTCTTCCAGGAGTGGCGGTTCATCTTCCTCGCCGTATGTGTTGGTTTCTGCAAAAGAAAGAACGGTTAGTTATTTGTTTTATTTTAATACTTTGTTGTCTTTGTTGTTTTTTTAAATATCCCTAATTGTATATTAAGTATCAAGGGTAAAAAGCGGAAAAGAATGCTTTTACGCCCGAGGGCAGAAAAGTGATCTTTTTCGCCCTAGGGCAGAAAAGTAGTCTTTTTCGCTCTAGGGCAGAAATGTAGTCTTTTTCGCTCTAGGGCAGAAAAGTATTCTTTTGCGCCAGAGGACAAAAAAGTGGTCTTTTTCGCCCTAGGGCAGAAAAGTATTCTTTTGCTCCCGAGGACGGAAAAGTGGTCCTTTTCGCCCTAGGGCACTAAAGTATATGTTTGTCTGATCCCAGTGATGATAAATAAATAGTCTGTATTATGATGAAATTAGATGTTAGCAAAAGTCTTCTTGAAATTAATTTCCTGGCTTGTAATTGGTTGTCTTTTTTAAATAGAAAATGTTAAAGTTAAAAAGCAGAATTGAATTTTAAATGATAATCGTCCATTTGGACAGATAATTGAATATATTTTGAATGAAATAATTGAATTTAACCCAATTTAAAATTTATTTTATTATATATATATATAATAACAATATATACAAAAAATTATTCCTTTTAAAATATATAAGTACATTTTTTGTAATTTAATTGTTAATATATTTACAAAAATGACGCGCTTTTAATCTAGTTTTTGTAAAACTGTTAATAAGGTATGATGCTTGAAAATTATGTTAATAATTAAAGTTAAAATAAAGGCAAAATTTTTGTTTATAAATAATAATTTGTTTTGTTTAAGAAAAGAATCATTTGTATTCAAAGCTTATAAGCATGCATTTAATTATAATAATCTGACATAATAAAGTAATTGTTTAATTAAAAAGAATTTAATACAATAAAATGAATTCAAAAGGCTTTAATAAAAGATAATCTTGCTTTCCTTATTTAACATTTCAATAAATGCATTCTTTAAAAATAACTCTACATTTAGATAGATACACTTAAAATTAATGTTAAATAAATTAAAACCTATTATTTAGGAAAAATACAATTAAACAATATTAAAATAAATTTAATGTAATATTACATAATATTGCAATTCTATATTTGAAGTAATCCAACAGTTTTTTATATTTATTATATCTTACATTGCATAACTTTTAAATAACATTGTGATATACACAAATAAATTTAATATTACATTCTATTTTTATTCATATTAAGTAAAAAAATATTAAAATAATAATATAAAGTATTTAAAGAAAATTCAACATTCATTTTTTTGCAAAAGTCATTTCCTTTATAATATATTTTTATTTCATTCAAAATTAATAATTAACTTCTGTATTTGTTTAATTTTTACTCCAAATTTTATCTTAACTATTTTGTGATCCTAAATTAATTAAACAAATCTTTTTTTTTCAATATTTGCCTGAATAATTTAATAACAAATATAATTGCAAATTTTAATATTCTTGATTATATGTTCATTTTATATTCATAAAATATTATATAATATAAATAAGATATATATAATATAAATAATATATATAATATATATATATATTATATATAAAATAAATGTAATATAAACTATAAATATAACAAATTCATTAAAAAAGGTAACATCATTTTCATCATTTTCATCATATTTACACTTTCCTCCACTTTGAGGTTAAGTTCCCCAACAACTCATATGCCTCAACCAAATAAAGTCAAAATACTTTTGCATATCTAATTAAATCATCCCATTTGTTCACCTTGTCCAAAATCCTCGCCGCCGTAAAGATTGCCACCGTACGCGCTCTGCGTGGGATCGAGGTATGTCGTTTTCTGAGGATACGCGTAAGCATCGTTGGCAGGCTGGTGATTACTGTACGAGTGAAATTCAAACTGCTGATCCGGCTGGCCAAAGTCGTGACTCTCGAAATTGTAATTACTCTGCGGCGGCTGTTGCGCCGGCGACATCGGCGCCTGGGCCCAATAATTCTCCGCTCCAGGATATTCCGACATATTTTTGTTTTTAACTTCAAAAAATACTGACTGATTCAAACAGCTGAGATCAGGTGAGCAAACTCACCAGATGGCAGCACTTTTGATATAAAAAGTGTCAAATTCAGTTCAAACTTGAATTCACGTTGCAAATATATTTTCGAAATATTATTTTTTTGAAAATATGAAAATTTTCAAAATTAATATTTTGGTATTTTCAAAATTTTCAAATTTTCAAAATTTTCAAAATTTCAAATTTTTCACATTTTCAAAATATCAAAATTTGCAAAATATTTAAATTTTCAAACTTTCAAAAATTTAAAGTTTCCAAATTATTCAAATTCTCAAGATTTTCAAATTTTTTAAATATTCAAATTTTTGAAATTTTGGAAATGCTGGACATAACATTAACTGTTACGTATTAAATAAATAAATAAGTTAATAAAATAAATTAATATTAAAAAAAAAGTTTGTAATTTTAAATTCATCGATAATGTCAATATCTACCTTACCATCGAACGGTAATAATAAAAATTAATTTATTTATTAATATTAAAAATATGTATTTTTTAATTTTTTATTTAAGTTTTATTTTATTGAAAAACTGCAATAAATAAAAATAAATAATTAAATTTTTCAGTTGAAATAAAAAAGGACAAAAAGATTCAAAATTATATAACAAACAGAGACAGAAAAGTCAGTAATCAGTCATGTCAAATGAACTTAAACGGTTGTTGCACGTGCATTGAAATCGAAACGTAAACTTTCGTCATCATAACGTATGATATTTAGATGAAGAGTTATTTCACGAAAAACGGTCAGTGCCGCGAGTACATTCCAATGAGACGAAAACTTGCGAACGAACACAATTTGGCAACAATTCATTGTCTTCCAACAATTCACTCGAAGTTGGAATTTAAACAATCATTGACTTGATATGAAAAATATGTAATGAAATATATGAAGGTTCCTGGGATGTCATTGTATTGTTGCATAATATAACAAGGATGTGTGCAATTTCGTGTTAACATTGATTAACATTGAAAACTTGTAAGTTGATTATTTTAGATTACGTTGAATTGAAGTTTGCTGAATTAAACTCGAATATTCATTCATTTTCAATAACAACTCGTTTATTTGAATCGACTATTTTTTGCTGTTTCATTTATCTTTTTTAGTTAGCAAAAATAATTTTATTGAACTTTTCATTTTTTTTTAATTTTCAATCTCAAAAAAGATTAAAATTTAATTTTGATACAATCAAATTTGTTTATGAAAATTATATAAATGAAAATTAAATTCTAATAAATATGATACCCAAAACCAAAAAAATATTAGTTAATAATTTTATTAATTAATACATTATTAAACAAAGTAATATCAATGTATAATATAATTATAAATTAATTGATTTCAATTCTAATTATGTAATTAGATTTGTTGTTGTTAATTATTCATCAATTATAATTATGTACTTTAAATGACATGTGATGAAAAACACAAAAATGTTTTTTTTATTCAATATAAATAAATCACAATTAATTATTAATTTACTAATTACTTCATTATGTTTATTTCGTTTAAAATGATGAGGTAATTTTGACAATACTTCATTTTAACTAAAATCAATATCAATAAATACATATACTTAGTATCACAATTGTATATGTATTATTATCTCATCGGTACATTTGATGTATCGAATTTCGATCTATGTATCGTATTTGAAATCAATAAAACAGACATATATATATATTTTTTAAATTATATATGTATTATTCCCTAATCAATACATTTGATCTGTTTTCATAATGATTTTGATATTTATAGCAAAATTGTATGGGAAGTTTTTTGGGGTTTTTTTGATGACCACTATAAAATATATCTAGTAAATTATTTTTTAACAATAAAAATTTATTTATTTATTTACTGATTATAAAATAAATAAAAAACTTTGTCTATTTTTAGGAAACATTTCAATTTGATAAAACTGTATTTATATTTTAAAATTCAATAGTTACATGAAGTTCCAAGATCGCATCACTTTATCAAATATCTTATCAAAATTGTTTTATTACACATAATAACTGTCTTTCGATTATCAAATTGCAGCTCAGATCATGAAGACAAAACCAACGTGAATTATCATAAGAAAACAATCAAAAGATGGATTGGAAAATCATTGTGTTGATACTATGTTTTTTTGGATTTCTCAAGGAATTTCGGCCATCCGAGGCCTTTGTCTCCGACCAGTTAGTGGGTCCTTGGAAAAATTTCACCCAGGATCAAGTAAATCATCAAAAAAAAAAAAAAAAAATTCAAATTTGCAGTAAAAATGTAGTATTTTTAACAAATTAAAATGTTAAATCATTTTGCAGGTCAGCAAAGAAATTTATCCCATCAGCATTTATTCATATTTAACAACGTTGATTCTCGTGTTCCTGTTAACGGATTTATTGCGATACAAGCCAGTGATTATTTTAAGTGGCTTATCTGGAACTGTAACATTTATAATTCTGATATTTGGCACAACGATTCCTTGGATGCAGTTGATGGAATGCACCTATGGCTTGTTTATGTCCACAGAAGTTGCATATTACACTTACATTTATGCAAAAGTTGACAAAAAGCATTATGAAAAGGTCACTGGATACACGAGAGCCGCTTTTCTGTTGGGCAAATTCATGGCCGGCTTGGTTGCGCAGCTCATGGTTTATTTCCGGCTTATGAATTATTATGAACTCAATTATATTACTGTAACAGGTAATATTCATTAAGTTTTGAAAATGGTTATATTTAAACCTAAACTTGATAGGCTTTAAGAGTTGATGAAACTGATAGATGGGTCTAACAGACCCATATATTCTTTTCAAAATTAATATATAATTTTTAATTCATTTAAATATAATGAAGAATAAATAAAGTAAATAAAATTTTGATTTTACAGCAACAATTTTGGCAACAATTTGTGCCCTGTTTCTACCCTCAGTGGATCATTCAATTTACTTTCATCGCAGTACTGACAATGCAGTGTCCAAAAGGGAACAAATCATAAACACTTCAACTGAGATAAAAATTAGTTCGACTGATGATTCGGCGTCTTTTTTGGCCAAAATTCAGCAAGCTTATGTGTTCCTGTGGAAAGACTTTGTACAAGCTTACACAAATCCCACAGTACTGAAATGGTCATTGTGGTGGGCCCTGGCTACTTGCGGATATTCGCAAGTCATAACGTATATTCAATTGCTGTGGCAAACAGCCGTTGAAAAAGATGCCGATATTTATAATGGTGCTGTGGATGCGATCTATACCATAATTGGTAATTTTTTTATGTACCACACAATTTATAACAATAATTGATTTACATTTAAAATGTTTATAATTAAAAGACAAATGGAATCGGTTAACTTTACGACAAAATGCATGCAATTATTCGACATTTTATTGAGCTTTAATTGTCATCAGAACACATTACAAAACACATTTGTCATTTTTATCTTCTTAATAAAAAGCGTCTAATATTGTCCATATATATATTTTATGTATGTCCACATACGTAAAACATATATTAACAATATATTATTGAAGAAATCATATATTGACAATATATTAACCATATATAATATATTGGCAATATTAATCATATATATTAACCTTATATATACTGTTCATATATTATCAATATATTTATTAGTGATATTTATTATTTTTTAATGATTAAACTTTGACTTTAATATTTTATTTAAACAGGTGCTGCTGCGGTGTCTACTATAGGATTAATGAAAATTAATTGGACCTTATATGGAGAAGCTATATTATCGTTCTTTTCAATCATCGAAGGAATTTTATTATTAGTCGCTTCAAAAACGTTTAACGTTTTTGTTATGTATGGATGTTTTATTACCTTTGGGGTAATTTATCACACTATTGTGACCGTAGCGAGGTAATATATCTTGTTATACATATATTACCTTGCTATATTATATACAACGTGATATAATATATATTTTTTATATATATTTTACAATTATATTTCAACATTATTTCGAATACTTTTTTGCAGTTTCGAAGTAGCAAAAAAAATATCAGAAGATAGTTACGGATTGATATTTGGTATTAATACATTCATCGCTTTGGCTGTGCAAAGTTTGCTGATTTTCTTTGTAGTCACCGATAGTTTATTCGAATCAGATATTAGACTACAGGTAACATTTTATACATATTTTTTTATATTAATTATATGAAGTAATAAATAAAATGAATTTGATTATATAATGTAAAAAAATTTTCATTTTTTGTTACAGTATTTTATATATAGTAGCTATTTCATCATACTGGGAATAATTTTTGCAGTATTTGCAATGATAACAATAATCAAGCATTGTAAAAACACCGATAACGAATTATCAAAAAGTATGGAATGTATCAATAACGAGGATAATGCAATTGAAAAAACGTCTGAAAATAACGCAATTAGTCAGTTGACATAGGTAGACTTTTTTAATTAATGAAATGACATGTATATGTTGTTGATTATATTCATCGATGTGATTGTTTTATACTGTTATATTTATATATACATTTTATACGATGTTATGCTCAGAGCAAGTTAAAGAGAATGAAGGATGTAGTATAAACTTATAAATAAGAGTCATTAAGTCACAAAACTTAGTCAAATTTGTAAAAAGAAAAATATACGTAAAATACAAGTATTAATTTTGAAATACCAAAGTTTGTATTTTACTTTTTATAATAAAAATAGAAAATAAAATGTGCAAAAAATTATAAACTTTAATTTAATAAATCGTTTAATTAAGTGAATTTTTTGAATTTCCCGCCAAATGTCAGGATTGTGCACTCATGTGGGTCACGTGATCTCAATTTTGCACTCAGACTCACACACCACGCTTTGCTTATCTTCATCTTCAGTTGTTGTTTTTTGACAGTGCAATTGGAAAAAGATAATTCATAATTAATATTGACTTTATATTTTTATATTTATCCGAAAATTTGGAAATAAATTTTTGCAAACATGATAGGACCTATGGCCGGTCCAATTCTCGTTTTGAGTAAGAAAACTTCATTTAACCTACAATCATTATTTAGAAAATAGTAATGTTAATAAATATAGTCTTTTTAATATTAATTACATTTTTATTAAATATTATTTTTTAATTATTTTTTAGGTCAAAACACCAAACGAGAATCTGGTAGAAAAGTGCAGTTAGGAAATATCGAGGCTGGCAAAGTAAGTTTATTACTGCGAATTTGTATATTTATTTAAATATTTTTTTATTTGTAATGACTAATCTATGACTAAAAGACAAAACTTTATTTGTTAGTTTTTAAAAAATATCTAACTTAAAAATGATTCATTATTACATTTTTTTAACATTTTAAATCGATATTAAAAATTAAATAAGGTTTACTTTTCGTCTTTTAGTGACAGAAATTATGGAATAAAAAAACCATAAAAATATTTTTTGAAATAAATAAAATTAATAAATACTATAATAATAATAAATCGATTTAAAAAATGAAAAAAAGGCTTGTCAATTGATTAATGAATTAAAAAGTAATGTTTACAGATTATAAGTTGTAAAAATCCGAAATTCAAGCCACAGATATTTTGTTATTAATTATAAAAATAAAAGATAAAAAATAAGAAAACTAACAAAATTAATAAAAGGTAAAAAAATAGTAAAAACTAACGAAACTAATGAAACTAATAAAAGACGAAATTAGTAAAAATTAAGAAAATTAGTAAAACTAACAACATATATATAAACACATCAAATAAGAACAAAAATTCTTGTTTCCAGACAATTGCTGATGTGATCAGAACATGTTTGGGACCCCAAGCGATGTTAAAAATGTTGATGGACCCAACTGGAGGAATCGTAATGACCAACGACGGCAATGCCATTCTTCGTGAAATCACAGTGCAGCATCCAGCGGCTAAATCAATGATCGAAATCGCACGAACGCAGGACGAAGAAGTCGGCGACGGAACGACTTCCGTAATCGTTTTAGCCGGCGAAATGCTTGCGATGGCGGAGCCATTTTTGCAGCAAAACATGCATCCGACAGTCATCATCAGAGCCTACAGACAAGCTTTAGAGGACGCAGTGGATCTTTTAAACAACAAAATCAGCATCGAACTGGATCGTTCGGATCGAAAGAAACTCGCCGAAGTGGTGAAATCCTGCGTTGGCACAAAATTCATCGGCCGATGGTCGGAGCTGGCTTGTAACATAGCTTTGGATGCCGTCAGCACTGTGATGATCGAGGAAAACGGTCGTCGTGAAATCGACATCAAACGATATGCGAAAGTCGAGAAGATTCCTGGCGGAACCATCGACGAGAGTTATGTGCTCAAAGGCGTGATGGTCAATAAAGACGTGACTCATCCGAAGATGCGACGTTATATCAAAAATCCGCGAATTGTTCTACTCGACTGTCCGTTGGAGTACAAAAAGGGCGAATCGCAAACGAATATTGAAGTCATGAAAGATACTGATTTTACGAAGATTCTCGAACTCGAGGAAGAAAATATCAAGAAAATCTGCGAGGAAGTGATTGCCGTGAAACCCGACGTGGTTTTCACGGAGAAGGGAGTTTCGGATTTGGCGCAGCACTATTTGCTGAAGGCCGGAATCACGGCGAT